>CAKNXH010058067.1:40865-75993 GCA_932178445.1 Andricus quercusramuli | reverse complement strand
ACGCTACGTTTGCATGTGTTGCTCCCTGATGGGAAAGTGGTGGGGGCCGAAAAACCCCACGTTCTGAAGATACTGTTTCCACGAGACTACAGGGAAAAACGGCTTGAGTTTTGGCCGCGAGGAGAAACGGTTTAGGCGTCTAAGCCATTTCTGCCCTTAAGGGCATGCTCCCCGGTGATCACGTGACCAAAACAGTCACCAAAAAAAATGAAAATAATTTTACACATTTATTTTTTACATGGACATTTTTTTCAAAATTATTACCATTCACATTCGTTGCACATTCGTTGCAACGTTACCATGCACATTCGTTGCAAATCAAAAAATAAGTATCTGCACACACGTAACCTGTCATTATTGTTGGAGCATTTCAACGTCGGTAAAGTAGAGATCACATAACCATGCTCGGTTATGAAATTTTCCACATTTATTTTTTACATGGAAATTTTTTTTCAAAATTATTACTGAAACTAAATATACAAACGCAATTTATTGTCTCATTTTCTATATTCCAAATTATGAGAGCAATACATCATTGCGTTTGGACATGGTGAACACCAAAAAAAATTTCATAACCAAGGACTGTTTTGGTCACGTGATCAAAAACGAAAATTCACATTTCGTGCCAAAACGATTCTAGAAACGAAAAAAGTTTAACAAACAAAATTGTTTCTCTAAATAAGTGCTAGAAAAAGGTCTCTTAGCACTTTTTCCTATCGCGCATTATTTTCAAGACTTATACGAAAATATGTATAAAATCCTTTAAAATTTATTTTTTTCTCTACAGTATAATTTTATGGTGTGATGAAAAACCAAACTAGCTGTGAATTCGATCTCGAGTGTTTCTACATTGTTTGTATTTATAATTATATGGTGCTCATTTAACGAGCACTTTGCTTCCCGTTAGCAAATGTATCTGCTTCCTCATAGAAGAAGCATTAGTTATTTTTTTTAATAATAGACAAACCAAAGTCTTCATTTTACTCAATTTAAAAATAGAAATTTACAACAAATAAAAAATTACAAAATAATGCAAAAAATTTTTTAAATACAAAAACAAATCAGAAAAATCAAATCTTGTATTCGAAATGATAATTTTTTGAGCTGGAAAAGGGAAAGGAAAAGTTCTGCCGCACCCTACCCCTTTTCCAGCTTTATGATTTCTTTACAAAAATTGTCAGAATTACTCTATTCGGAAATTTATGATCAAAAAGTCTTTTCTATTCATGCGTCAACCTATAATTATGTCGATGAAAAGTTATTCTGTTTGAAACTGATAATTCAGATATTATAAATGAGCATAACTTCCCTAATCTTCAATCAAGTGTATTATTATCATTATTATCATTATAGATCAATCGCTTTGCCTCGAATCAAGAAATCTTTTCCGTTCTTGCATCAATTTTGAATTATGTTAGTGAAAAAAGTTTTACTATAAAAAACCGCGTTTTAAAATATTATGCATTACCAAAGCTTCCTTAATCTTCAATAAAATGTATCAATATTATAGGTCAATCGATTCGTCTTGAATCAACACAACTTTTCTATTTTCGCATCAACTTTAAATAATGAGAATAAGAAAACTTTTACTATAAAAAACGAGTTTAAAAATATATAAATTACCATAGCTTCCCTGCTTGAAATTAAAAGAGTAGTTAAGCTATTGAAGGTGATTGGAAAATTAGAAGAAAGTACTTACCATTCGCCAATTTTTCATCCTCTTCGGTTGTATTTGGAACCACTGTTCGGTATACTGGAGGTTTGCGGATCCACGGTACATAATGATATATTCCAGCGACCTGTTGACTCCATAACCTGGGGACTATTATTAATTTATGCTTATTACTACACTGTAAAAAAATTTTTTTGTAATTTTACCATTCTGAGTGTCGCGAGGAAAATTACCTACTCTGAACATGGCGTTTTTAAAGACGATAGTAACTGTACTTTGAGGTTATGCACTTTTACTGACCGGGCGTTTAAAATCGCAATGGCTTGTAAATTTGATAGGATGTGTGTTTTAGTCAAACAAAGCGGTGAATGTCACAAGAGAATTGAAATGAACAGTAAATGCTCGAAAATTTAGCATTCGGTTTAAATTTCCAAAACATTTTAAATTTACATTTGGATCTTGTAATTTTGATAAATAATACGAATTATTATACACGAATTCAATTATGTGTTTCAATCATCTTTATTCAATATAACATGTCATAAATACATATAATTTTATATCACAACATAATAATAGCCAAGTGTCATTTGAAATCATTCTAATAGTATTAAATTGCAAAGCAAATCCATTATTAAGCCGTATTAACACTTCCGTTTCTAGAAAACATAACCCCATTTTGACACTCGTCAAATATTTAGAAAAAAATTAATTTCTGATAAAGTTTTATTAAGATAACTTACGAAACAGAAGGTTTTGCCCCACAAGTATGTTAATTAATAACGTATTTTCTTAATTAGATTGCGATTTGAAAAAAAAATTTAATTTGTGATCAAGTTTTAATTAGATAACTTGCTAAACTGAAGATTTTGCCGTAGAAATAAGAATCGACCGAATCCATTTCAAATCAGACAGGTTCTACAGTATAATTTATATAATCCCTTAGCACTAAAATTACCAAAACTATTAGCAAACGTTGAAAAAGTTGAAAACAGATCAACGAAACGCCGGTTGCCGACTGCGGACTGACTGAGTACAGACTTCTGCCTGCTTCTGCCGACTTGTCTGGACTTGTCGGTGCGTGCGGTATCAGCTTTCTTTTTCTTTGTCTGATTGGTAAATTTACCGTAATTGTGTTTAATATTTTAACAAATGAACGTAAAATTTAATGCTCCTTGAAATTTACATGCGACAAAAATGTCATGTGTCTGTACAAAGCAATTTTAAAATGTATTGCTTTATTACAATATTTTTCCGTGCTTTTACATGATATTTAATATTCACATTTCTTGAATGCACAATTACACTTCGAAACTGCAATTCTAAAAGAGATAATCATTTTACTAACGGCAGTAAATTTACCCTTCTCAATGTTGCGTACAAACTTACCCACTCTCAATATGACAAAAACACATATCGGGCGTGAGTACCTAAAGCGCCAATCGTAATCGCTTCTCTCAGAATAGTAAATTCACAAGCCCATGGGATTTCTAACCTCGAATAGGTATCGTCGCAACACTAAAAATGGTAATGTTACACAAAAATCTTGTGTAATTTTACTAGTCCCGCTGGTAAACTATTTTCGTTTTTTACAGTGTATGATTATTATTCAAATCTCACAATTAAACGTATACTTAAAATTGAACAATTTTATATTCAAACGTTCAATATCGTATTTAGAAATAAATGATTTAAAGTTGTAAGATTCCAAAGCACTAACCTCAAACTACAAAAATATTTTAATTTAAAGCTCGCAATACCCCCAAATGAAAAACATTTTAATACGATTTTTATAATGACATTCGGAGGCCTTCAAACGTGAACAATGCACTTAATAGTTTTAATTTAATTGAAGTATTGTTTAAATTTTAAAATAATTTCTATGTAATCCTTATGTAAATTAACAGATTTAATTTTTGCGTGTGGACAAAAGCTTCTATTATCGACTTTTCGATTCAATAATAATTCAATAAACACTAAGTTGCAGCCCACGCGAAGAATTAAATATGATTTTTTTTTATTTTGGTACCAGGTAATAATATTTTCTAACTAATTTTCAAATAGAAGTACTGCTGCTTTATTTTAATTTGTTGGAAAAAAAAGAACCATTTCTGCTAGATTCCATTTATTGGAGCAATTACGAAATGACTATCACTATAACATGAATTAATTTATAAAATAGAAATTAATTAAATGTGGGGTGACCAGATGGGTTGCACCAACAACCGGGATATTCAGGAATTTTTCATGTTACCACTAAAAAAAAAAGTCACTAAAAAATTCTTTATAGGCACATTACATTAAAGGCACAAATATTAATTGTATAATAGCTATATTTTCATTCCAAAATGCATAATTAACAACAATTGACAATCACCTTTTTTGCCCCCAATAGATTTATATAATTTTTACGAAAAACCGGGATATTTAAAGTGAAAACCGGGACGCCCCAACTTGAGGTCGAAACCCAGGACGTCTGGTCACCCTGTTAAATGAAACTCGAAGAAAATTTTGAAAGTAAAGTAATAACATGTAATATTAAATATCGACATAAGAGTGAGGTTATGACAGAATAACGTCAACAAGAGGAATGAGTCCGTAATGTCCGTACAAGTTTTAGAGACAAACCTGGAAAATTTTGTGGAGCGAGTAAGTTTTTATTTACTTTCTTTAAACAATTATTGGCTGCAAGCGAGAAAAGTCGAGATAAACCAAAAACCGATGACATGATTGTATCGAGTACAGCCGCAGAATGCTGCGGGCAGAAGTTTGCAAAGTACAGGCCAGCCATGGGCCAGCCCATGATCCAATAAATACATGGTCTAGCCACGCGCAAGTAAAAAAAACTGAGCCAATGAGGACCCACCGCTTCTTTTCGCCATCTTGGATGGAAAAGGCGGCAAACGTAATTGATTTTTAAATCTAAAATGTTAGAATTGAAATTCCTTGTGCCCACAACATATAAGATGATAATTATCATGTTTTATTTATTAAAAAATATTGTTCCTCAGTTTTGGAGGAAAATTTGAGTTCGAGATATACAATATTTATTCACAATTCTGAAATACTCTTGCTCACTCCTTTTTTTACAATTTCTATTACGTTCGAAATATAATTATTACATTTGGGACGGGAGAAGGTGGCAAGTGACAATTTATGAGAAAAGGCATTCTCTGTTAGAAAATTCTCCACAATTCAAATACACACCGAGTTAAAACGATTTGCTCCGAACCGTATTTTTAATGGTAGCAGTACGTCGAAGTTGGTTTGTCATGTAAAAAGGCATACATATACTTATATCTTTATGATTCAAGAGCAGAGAAAATGTTTTATATATTACATGGAATATATTTTATAAATCGTATGTCACATTGTGACACCGTTTCATTGAAAAGTGATTTTCTGGTGAGTGAATAACTTTTTTTGATAAAACTTGCTTTCTCGGTGTTCATCTACTGAACATCTCGGCGGGGACATTTCACAATTTGAAAAGCAAAATAACAATTGAAATTGTTGTGACGATATTAAGTTGATTTTCAGAGGCCAGAAAATTCTAACCTCAAAAGTACATGACAGTAAATGACAGTTCCCTCCGAAATGAATTTTTGTTTTATGAATCAACTATTGCCCCTGTATTCAGTGACATTCTGTGTACATGTAATATAAAATCACATTATAAATCTATGTTATTCTTAGCAGAGTTTTTTACGGAATGATAAATGTTGTTGGCGAAACCACATATAGTATTGCACACACGCATATTTGTAGGTAAAAGCAAGTCGAAATTTTACAATATAAAACAGTCTTTTCAACTTCATGTAAAAATAGCAAATCTTAATTTCAATACATATATACAAATGAACATAATTTACTTTTTACATTGCATTGCCTGGTGACTCGTGGACAAAGTTGTCTCTGAAATTTCGAAGATGAATTGGATCTTCATTTCTTATCATGAATTATCTTTATCAGTGTACAATTTATCGCGCACAAATATTGTCAGGGCTCGGAACGGGTTGATTTTTACTAACTTCTTTACTGTTTCGATTCATGGTTACTAAAAAGTTACTTATTTTATGACAAGGTTACTTTTGGTAACATTTTTTGTTCGAAATAATGAAATGAATTCATTCATTTAATCGTATCATTTCAAAAATGTAGATGAATGTAAAAATTCAAATTTTTTTCGTTCTGGCACTCTAGAGCCACAAAAAATTAGGAAATAGCAATAAAAGTAATAAATAGCTTCCAAGTTAACGGCAAAGAAAGGGCTGTCAACTGCATTGGCATGAATCCTAAAAGAATTCCAATTTATTGAAAATTTGTAGTTTTCAAATTAAACTATTAAATCTTTTTTATTTTTATATGTGTCAATGAGATTTTATCTCATTTGGTTGAAATTCTGTTACAATTTCAACAATTTGTTAAAACTTTATTTTTTGGTTGAAAATTCATCCCTTCAGTTCAAAAAATCTTCTGCATTGAAAATTACCATTTTCGTTAAAAATGCATAATTTTCTTTGAAAATTCATTTTACTGGTTCGAAATGTACTTATTTTGTTGAAACTTAGTTTTTTTCAGTTTTAAGATAAATCTTAATCTGCACCTGACTTTCTTCAAGCAGCTACTTATAAATTAGAAAACTGGAAACCTCTCAAGATCTAGTGCCGGGGAAATAACCTAAAGAAGATGTGAAAATCATAAATTCTTCAAGCGCAAAGCTATTGTCCTCCAGATACAGACCTTACTTATTTTTTTTAAATTTTAGGACCCGCGTGGTCCTATTACGGTCATCTGTCACTTTTGCATAGAGTAAGAATTATGTATACACTGTTAAACGGAGATATATACAATGTAATTGACATAAATATCAAAATTTGTATGTACTTTTCATCACCCTCATTCATTCTAATTTCCAAACTTCCATTCTCTCCTGACTATAATTTATTTTCTCCTCAGTATTCTTATATAATATCAGTCAATAGTTATTCCAAATTTTTTTTTTAATTTATTACTTCAATAATTTCATATTATTTCTTCCTACATATTCATTTTCCTATAATACTTTTCCGTACACAGAGTACGCGTCAAACTCAAACTGCGCGGTCATAAAACAAAATGTCGGAACTAAGCGGTTGCGTGATTTGGACGAAACGGAGCCCTCAAGTGGCTAGACCATGTATTTATTAGATCATGGGCCAGCCCCCTGGAAAATGTACAATGTGTTGACGGTTGCCGTGTGGTGGCGCCAGCTATGCACTTGGCTTATGATCGTTGCAAATGCATGGCAAAATGATAAAATTGAATTTAATAACACATTAAAAGTAATTTACTGACAGTATTGAATAATCTTTGAGTGTTTTTAATTATCTTTGCAACATTTTCCATCCTCTAAGCGAAAGAAAACTGAGGGAAACTGCTTTTAGATGTAAAAATCTGCATGTATTTACAGATGTTCCAAAATATCCACGGTGTTGAAATTTTGAACTTTAGATTATAAAAAAATGATATCCTAATATATTTTCAGGGTGACCGCTGGACCGGGAAAAGACCGGGAATTTTATAAAACCGGGAAATGACAGTGAATTTATTTTTTATCGGGAATTTTACAAATATTTAGAAAAAAAATCGGTCTCAGATTGATTTAAACAGTTTTTAAAATAATTAGTTGAATTTTTATCTGTTTCAATTGTATCATTCAGTTTACAATGCGTAATTCAAAAATCTTTCACTTGAAAATTTTCTATTTTAGTTTTTGATTGTTAAGCGTACATTTTCCATTAAAAGAATTCAAAAATGCAGTTTTAAAGACTTACAAATTTTTAAATTAGAAGCATTTGGGATCAAAAAATTTGGATAAAAAATCTTTTTAATTGATCAACTGTGGATATAAATTATAACGATTTTTAAAATTGAACTGTGCATTAAAGATTAAAAAGTGAATAATAATTAATTTTACAAGATGATGCGAAATCCGTTCAAAATTTAATAATTTTAAGATTTTAACGTTAAAGATTAAACTGTTTAAATTGGAAAGTTAGTAGTTAAACAAATGTAAATGCATGATTGAAACTTTATAAAATATTTAAAATTGTAAAATAACTTCAAAACAATATATTCATACCTAAAGACTTTTATTAAATTTAACATTATTGTTTTAGTCTAAAAGTTGAAACTTTAAAATTGGAATTTTTTCAATTATGAAAAACAACAATAGCTCAATATTCAGAAATTTTTGACTGTTCATTTAAAATCAGTAATTGTAAATAAAATATTCAAATTTAAACAAAAAACTAAACTTTGAACATTATAATTTTAATTGTTCTATTTCAAAAATTTTAATTTGCAAGTAAAATTATTGAATTTTGATGTATAATAAATATTGAACACCTATTATTATTCCTAGAAAAAATTCAAGTGAGTTGAATTTTGTTTCAATTTAAAATTTGAAATGATTTTAAATAATTTATACAAAGTTTCTGCGTAAACCGACAAAATTTGGCTATTCGTACTGAAATTTTGGTACAAATAGCCCACGGCCTAATTTAAAACAAAATATAGATTTGTGCACGTTTCGAACGAAAAATTTAGAAGATTTTTATGAATTGTGAAAGGCTTTAAAAGAATAAGAAATATTTTCTTAAGATTTCTAGGAAAATTGAAAATGACCTTTTATTTTGAAAATTAAATTTTAAGAGAATATTTAAACAGGTTTAAAAAGATTTCTGAAATTGTCGGAAATGAATCTGGAAGATTTTAAGAAAATATTTTTAATTTTGCAGGATTTAAACGAAATTTGAGGAAGAATTCGAATCATTTTTAAAGATGTTTAGAAGGTCTGAAAAATTTAAAAATTAATTCATAATTTGAAAAAATGTAAAACATCGTGTAGATGTTTCAAGATCTTGAAATAAAATTTTGAAGCTTTTCAAGAATTTTCAAACTATTTGAAATAAAAATATCTTAACTTCTGATTTAATAAGTGTTCCGTTTATGTCAAAAGTGTAATCGTTCAATTTTCAATATTTCTAGCTTAAAATTGCCTAAAATGACCCTGATTTTCAAATTTTCAACTTTGAAAAAGTGAACCAAAAATATACATTGTAAAAAAATTTAATTAATTTTAATGATTTCATTTAAAAAAATTTTTTTCGGCATGACTATTATTACGAAATTTAACTTAAAATTTAAGACGAAAAGGGAATTTTCATTATACTTGTTTACAATTACATTATCATTGTTTACAATACAATTTTCATTGTTCATTTAACAATAGTTTTTAGGGTTTGATGTTTTTCTCTCTCACTTTAGGTAAAAGTTGCAAATATTATTTAATCATAATGCTATAGGGCTTATTTTAATTCTTAAAAGATCCTCTGCAAATGTCATTGGTACGTTTTTATTGAAACAATTTTATTTAGGATTTATAAAATTGTGATTTTTGTAAACAATAGGTTTTCAGAAATAAATTTGTTTAAATAAAAACGTACCAATAAGATTGGCAGAGAATCTTAAGAAATAAAATAAGCCCCTACAGCATCAGAATTAAATAAGAATTGCAACTTTTACCTGAAAAAAGAAAAACATTAAACTCTAAATAGTTATTGTCAAATAAAGAAAACCCGAAATATTTTTTTCAAAAGTTCACCTCGAGTTCTTTTCCAAAATTAGTTATAATTAACATTAACATATTTTCCTCGATTTTATAAATAATTTTAAACAAGTTTCATTTTTTTAACTAGAAATAACATGTGATAATAAAAAATAATAATAAATTTAATAATAAATAAGGGAACCTGCGCTGATTCAAAGTTTTTTTTCAGTCGCCGTATGCCAGGCCACCTACGAAAAGGAAAAACCTGCTCCCAAACCTCGGAGGAAATATACTTATTTAAAATATTCAATAGAATCTGTTAAAATATTTAATATTTTATATACTAGATACAAATTATTCATGAAGAAAAGACTTATATACAAATACTAAGAGGCATCAGAAATTTATATATAGTTATATACAAAGTTGATTATTTTCTATTAAAAAATTGTTTTAAAATATTGGAAAATTCTAAATGAATTTAAATTAATAAATAAATAAAGTAAATATTATATAATATAATCAAAAATATTATAAAGTTTAGACGATTTTCTTCTCGGATATTTAAAAAAGACACAAATAATGATTTGTCTGATTTAATTGCGCATGAATAATTTGTTGTAGTTAGTAGGAATGCATTGGGATTTACGTCTAAAAGCAGTGAATTTTACGATTTCCGCTAATTATTTTGAACTCAAAAGAATAAAAAAATCTTAAAGATCATACTCTTTCATCCAGAACTATCAGAAAATTATTTTTCTTTAACAAACTTTATTATTTTAACACTTTTGCCTTGCATTATTTGAATTCTAGGCCAAGTGCATAGCTGGCGCCACCGCACGGCGACCATCAACTCTCATGACAATATTTTCCACAGGCCTCCATAGAGAAGTGGCATGGGGCTGGTACAGGCATACGAGTACAGGTACGTCGTACGAAGAAAAACCATGGAAAAAGTGAAAAACCTATGGCCTAGGGATGGCAAAAGTATCGATTCTAACGATATATATCGATACACCACCAGTATCGATAAGTATCGATACATTTTTTGCTTAACGATACATATCGATATTTTCATCTCCCATATTATGGGTTGGTAAGTTACGCGTAACTCTAGTATTTTCTACGTATAATACGTTTTTACGTAATATACGTCGAAAACAGTAGAAACCCGTAGAAAACTCCTGTAAGTTACGTTTTCAAGATGGCCGAATTGTAAAATCAGTGTTGACAAGTACATATCCTCACTTTTCAAATATAATAATTATTATTAATTTTGCTGAATGCATTATATAGTGATTGAAAATAATAATTATGTCTGGGCTGGAATGAAATACCCAACATCATAATAGAATCCCATGGAAGGATTTGTTTTTTGAGCGAAAGAAGGAGACAGAAAACTTTCACAAAGTGTCTTTTCTGCGATAAGATGTTAAAAAAAAACTCTTTTAAAACATCTACAAATCCACATGTATGTAAATAATCGTTGATTCTTTCGATAGTAATTATTATGGATCATATTGAATAATATTATGTATGTAATTATGCAGGGTCTCTCTCATTATAACCTCAAACTGCTTAAACATTTATTCAAATTCAAGGACTTTTTAAATATTGGCATTTGGCGCCAGATTCACGAGAGAACACGGCGACCACGAACCACAAGAAAAATAGGTTATGAGAAGCATTTTTCGATATTGACGCATGCGCACTGAAAGTTTCCATTCGGACATAATATACGTCAAATCATGTAGAAAACTAGAGAGGTAATATACGTAGTAATATACGCGTAGAAAACCACGTATAATACGTGGAGTATTATACGTTACCAACCCTGGTTGGGTGTGGCCAAGTCGATTCAGATTCCTTCGAAGAATCGATTCTTTGCGTCGATTCTTCGGAATCGATTCCAGGAATAGATTCTTCGTTTGAATCGCCATCGATTCCGATCACAGAGTTAAGAGGAAATAAATTTTCATTTTCCTAAAGAAAAAAACCTAATTAATGAAAGTTTATAAATTTTCTTGAAAAAACATCAAAACATGAATTGAAATTTATATTTATTGCATTGGTTTTAATTTTTGCAACAAACCTCTCCAAAAACCCTTTGAAATATTTAATTTACGCGGGCTTTTTGAGAGGGGTGGAGTGTGGGAATACTAGAATTAGGTATTTTCACTTCATAATCAGCTAACTTCACTTCGTAAACTGCTGAGTGGAAAACAATGGATCAAATGCATGGGATTCGCTCCATTTTTGCCCTATTTTGTTAATGTCTTCGTAAAAACTAATTTTTTCTATATAAATGTATCTGAAAAATAGTTTTTATTTTTTAAGAAATATTCAATGACATTATAAAATAGTAATAATTATTATTCATTATGAAGATATTACCAAAATAAAGTTTTGTCCCATGTATTTGATCTATTGTTTTCAGAGATGGGTTGTGACATGTCATTCGAGGTTTTCTACGTATAATACATAAACGACGTAATATACGTCGAAAATTGTAGAAAACTATGTATAATACATATCAAAGATGTCGGACGTAATTTACGCGGGCGGGACTGCATTTGACAGATATGAATAATTGGCATAACCTCTTATAAGGAGTCTTCTTTTTTCGTAAGAAATGACCAATCAGCCCACGAATTATGTTTTGGCCAACCGCTTCGTTTCATTTTTTTACTTATAATGAGAAAACAGTAGTTGACAAGCGCGTGAACGATTACTTATAGGTTAGGATACCATGTTTTCGTACTTATGCTTGTGTTCCAAATGCACGAAAACGTTTCGGTTGATAAAGTACGATAAACATGTATAATAAATATGTATATTATTTTTTTAAACTAATTTGTTCAGGAAAGTGATGAATAATTACGGATAATTAATTAATTGTTCAATATTAGTTGTTTCTGTAAGTCAATTGGGTATTTTTAGAATAAATAATTCAAAAATCCCGCCCATATACACGGAGAAACCCAAGCACCATTGATTCTTGCGTTTGACACGACTCATTGGTGTTTGTCGTGAAAAAAACGTATTAACACCACTGCACGTTGCGTACGCACGATTCATTAGTGTTCACGCAGTGACCAGTGATGTCTTACGCAATAAAAATCAAAACACGACGCAGTCGTTCGTACGCGCTATTGGAATGAGTCTACGCATCAATGAGGTTCATTATGCAAAACTAATCTCAGGTGGCAGCACCGAGCCGAGTACTAGATCCTCTGTCAATGAGAGACAAAAAAATACAGTGCTTATAGTGTACGGTTGCTTATAATTAAATACATGAGGGTAAATAATCCTTAAATATGTGTTTAGTGCTTATATACGAAGGTAATTTATACTTTTAGTGAATATTATGCATACAATGGGATATATGGTGAACTATGATAAACCTAACCTCACTTTGGATGTGACAGTCAGAAAAGGATTTATCAACCTTTTACGAATGCTATGTGAAAAATATTGATGAGAAAGTTTGAAAAATATATTTTGTTATCTTTTCAAGGTATAAATGGCACTTTATACTTATTAACAAAATTTCTTTTCTTCAAATTCGTATCTCATCGACAGAGGGTCTAGTACTCGGCTCGGTGCTGCCACCTGAGATTAGTTTTGCATAATGAACCTCATAGTTAATGCGTACGCGGCACTAACCAATGTGCGAAACAAGAAAGAATTGCGCCGTCGCACATGAGACTTTCATGTCAAAAATATCTACAACCGCTTCGCGCATACTACTGAGTGTTGCTCGTTGCGGTCTTTGAAAAATCGTGTAGAGCTAGATATTTTAACCTTACTTAACGTTAGAATTCAGTTTTGAGAGCGGAACAAAATAAAAGTAGCTGACAGGCATTACAAATATGAACAATTAAACATAAATATTAGAAAATAGTTATTTGTTATTTGCTATTTTTTGCAACGCCAGTCCGAAAAATTTGTTAGGAGGTGGTGACGAAAAATACAAATTTTATATTGCATAGAGTGGAGTAATGAAATTAAAAAAAAAATTCAATCTTCGAAAAGTAATTTTGTACAAAATAATTTTTGATAAAAAATGTTGTGAAAAAAATGCTGAAAAAAAAAATTGGTGAAAAAAATGGAAGAAAAAAAATTTTGTGCAAAATAATGTTTGAAAACATTTTTTTGAAAAATGTTGAAAAAAAAATGGTGAAAAAAAATTATTAAAAAAAAATGTTGGCATTTATTCTCTTTTGCCCGGGGGGGGGGGGGGGCAACGAAACCCTAAAAGCAAAACTTCAATCATTAAAACATTTGTTAAAGTTAAATCTAAATTTATTTCAAGAAGATACCACACCAGTGTTTAAAGTTACCTATGCCAGTGTCTAATGTACCTCATCTCGAAAGTGCGCATGCGCAGCTTTTCCATCAGTGTCTAAAGTGTCAAAGAACTATTTTAAGATCAGTATACCTTTCCGCTCGAGTATTTAATTGCTTAGAATTGTTTCAAACTATATTTATAATTATTATCATCATTTAAAAATGGATTACTTAGAGGTAACTCAACTTAATTTCAATTAAATGAATAATGGTATCACGAATGATTCTTTATTGTTTTCGACAGCGATGAGCGCCGTCCGCGCGCACTAAGTATTAATGCGTAGACTATGTCCAGTGACGCGCACGAACGATTCAGTCATGTTTCGATTATTGTTGCGTAGGTGCCGTTGGCCACTGCCCGAAACACTAATGATCCGTGCGTACGCAGCGTTCAATGGTGTTTCGCGATTTTTTTTCCAGCAAACACCAACCATTGGTGTTTGGGTTTCTCCGTGTAGTTACGTGAGCAAATGTAAAATACATTTGTAGAAAACTAAGGACGTAATATACGTAGTAATATACATGTCGAAAACCATGTAATATACGTGATGTATTATACGTACCCGTCTCTGATTGTTTTCCCCTCAGCACTTAACGAAGTGAAGTTAGCTGATGGTTGAAGTGAAAATACCTAATGGGAATCGAAGAATCGATTCCTACCTTCGATTCTTCGATTCCTCGGAATCGACACATCCGGCGGAATCGAGGAATCGGAGAATCGATTCTCACTGAGGGTTTCCCATCCCTACTAGTCAGTGCATGATCCAATAAATACATGGTCTAGCCACTTGAGGGCTCCGTCCAAGGAGTTGGAGGTTGAGGGTTTCGTCCAAGTCACGCAACCGCTTAATTCCACCATTTTTTTATTATGACCGCGTAGTTTGAGTTTGACGCGTACTCTGTGTACGACAAACTATTATAGGAAAATGAATATGTAGGAAGAAATAATATGAAAATATTGAAATAATAAATTCCAAAAAAAATTTGGAATAAGTACTGAATGATATTATAAGAACACTGATAAGAAAATAAATTATATTCAGGAGAGAAAAAAAGTTTGTAAACAAAAGTGAATGAGGGTGATGAAAAGTATATACAAATTTTTATATTTATGTCAATTACATTGTAAATATCTCCTTTTAACAGTGTATACATAATTATCACTTTATGCAAAAGTGACAGATGACCATAAGAGGACCACGCGGGTCCGTAAATTTTAAAGAAATGTTTGCAAGGTCTGTATCCGGACGACAATAGCTTTACGTTTGAAATAGTATATTATGCACCTAGGGGAAAAAGTGCCTCTCCCCCTCGGCGCATACGATATTTCTTATAACAAATGGATGATTTCAGGCATTTCTCGAAATACAGTCTTGATTTCAGTCCATATCAGACTTTGTGTAATCAAGCATGAAATTAATGTTAATCTAATCTATGGTAATTCTAGAGGTGATTTATGGTAACTTATTATAGATTACCCAAAATTCGTTTAAGAAAATTTCCATACATTACCGGAAATTTATGAAAAATTTCGGTAATTTATGGTAATTTTACAGGTGAATATGGTAACTTACCCAAAATTCCTTTTCAAACATTTTCATGAATTTCCGGAAATTAATGAAAGATTTCCATAAAATTCCGGAAATTTATGAAAATTTCTGGTAACTTATGATAATTTTTTGGTAAATATGGTATCTTACCATGGAATACCCAAAATTCAGTTTTAAAAATTTCCGGAAATTTATGAAAAATGTCGGTCATTTATGGTAATTTTACAGGTGAATATGGTAACTTACCAAAAATTCATTCTGAAAAATTTCCATGAATTTCCGGAAATTTATGAAAAATTTTGGTAATTCATGGTAATTTTACAGGTTAATATGGTAACTTACTATGGAATACTCAAAATTCATTTTTAAAAATTTCCATACATTTCCGGAAATTTATGAAAAATTTCGGTCATTCATGGTAATTTTGCAGGTATATACGGTAACTTACCCAAAATTCATTTTTGAAAATTTCCATAAATTTCCGGAAATTTATAAAAAATGTCGGTAATTTATGGTAGTTCAAGGTAATTTTACAGGTATATATGGTAATTTTCCATAAATAACCGCAAAATTCTATTAACTGCAACCAAAATTTCCTCTCAGTTTTTACCGTGAGTGGGCTGATAATCATAAAATGCAAGCTCATAGATGCATAATCTTCATTATTCATCTCTGACGTCACTTTTCAGTCCCTAGGGAGTAAAAAGTACTTTTTACTCCCTAGGGAGTAAAAAGTAGAGCTTTAGCCCCGCTTCATAGGCGTCGAAAAGGGCTGAAATCATGCATGTGTCATAAAAAATTTATTATTTCTACTTCTTCTTTAGGTTATTTCCTCCGCACTAGATCTTGAGATGAATCGTTAACGAAAAATGTAATATTGATGTGATAACCGGAAAAGTATTTTAATTTCATATAAAAAACAGTTGAATTCATTCCAAAAATACGACTTGTCAACGAAATATGTTATTTTTCAATCAAATTGTTGAGCTTGTAAGCCACAAAGAGTAATTTTAACAAAATTGTTGAATTTTCAAATAAAATTATGCATTTTTAAAGAAAAGGGTGATTTTAAATAAAGAAGAATAATTTTCTACCAAACAAGATGAAGTTTGAATTCAAGGGATGAATTTTCAACAACAAAATTAAGTTTTAACAAAAATTGTTCAACTTTTAACAGAATTTCAAACAAATAATATAAAATCTCATGGAAAAATGTAAAAATTAAGAAGATTTAACAGTTTAATTTAAAAACTAGAAATTTCAGATAAATTGTATTTTTTATAAGGATTCATGACATTGCAATTGACAGCCCTTTGTTTGCCTTTAACTTGGGAGCTATTTATTATTTTATTGTTATTTCCTAATTTTCTTGGCTCTTAAGTGCCGGAACGAAAAAAATTTGAATTTTTACATTCTTCAAAAGTTTTTAAATAATACGATTAGATGAATTATTGCATTTCGTTATTTCGGACAAAAACGTTACCAAAAGTAACCTTTTCATAAAATGAGTAACTTTTTAGAAACCACGAATCAAAAAAGGTAACTAAGTTACTAAAAAGTAACCCGTTTCGAGCCCTGCACACATATTCTCATGACAATATGTTGCGAGATAAATTTTACATTCATAAAGATATAATTCATGACAAGAAATGAAGATCCAATTCATCTTCGAAATTTCAGAGAAAACTTTGTCCACGAATCACCATATGTAATGCAATGTAAAAAGTAAATTATCTTCATTTGTATATAAATATTAAAATGTACTGTCTCATATTGTAAATATGAATAAATAAAATATATTATATGTAAACGCTGAAACGGTTAGTGAATACAGAGGGCAAATGTTTCATAAAACAAAAATTCATTTCGAAGGAAACTGAGACGGTGTCACAATGGGACATACGATTTATCGCATTCAAGAAATGATCAATAATAACATTGACATTTTCTGCTCTTCAAACATAAAGATATTGAAATATGTGCCTTTTTTGAATATCATAACAAATACCTTCATCATAAAAGTCTTTATTTTTAATGAATATGAAAAATCAACTTCCACGTACTGCTACAATTAAAAATACGCTTCGGAGCTATTCATTTTAACTCGGTGTGTATTCGAATTTTTGAGAATTTTCCAACAAAGAATCGCTTTTTTCAAAAATTGTCACTTGCCACCTTCTCCCGTTTCACATGTATTAATTATATTACGAACGTAATGGAAATTGTAAAAAAAAGGAGGGAACAAGAGTATTTCATAATTGTTAATAAATATTTTATATCTTTAAATCAAGTTTTCCTCCAAAATTTAGGAAAAATATTTTTCAATAAATAAAACATAATAATTATCATCTTATATATCGTGCACACTGCTCTGTATAATTTTATTTATTGAGTACTTTCCCAATTGATTTCGATTTTATTTTAGACACACATATGTCACCAGAAAGAGGTTATGAAACACATAACCTAAAATTATAGTCGATCCGTATTTTTCTTGACCCATTTCCAACATTACAATACATTTGATTAGAATTTAAGTTTTTGTACATCTCAAAATTACAAGAAATTTCAATTCTAACATTTTACATTTTAAAATCACTTACATTTGCCGCCTTATTTATCAAAGATGGAGAAAATAAGCGATGGGTTCTCATTGGGTCAGTTTTTTTACTTGCGCGTGGCTAGACCATGTATTTTTTGCATGATCCGACCCACTCATGGTCTAGCCAAAAAATTTTCCATTTTCGTCAAACTCGCGCATACCAGCTCCACGGCCATCTTGGTTACCATTCTTCATAGCTGCCAGCTGTACATTTATTGAATATGGCAGCGTAGCTGGTATCGTTGCTGATTGGCTGCAATTTTTCTTACTTGCGCGTGGATAGACCTAGAGTGAATTGGATCATGATTTTTTGCATCATGAGTGAATCCTGTGAATCAGTGTATGACTGGATATGACAGATATCAGAGTTTTCAGACGTTGAATGCGTGTTCAGATGTGATATTTCGTATTTTTGAGTACGAATAATAAGAAAAGTTTGCGATTTTACGAATCGCGCCTCAAAATTATTAATCGATGTGTTTGATTTGTGACCGGGATTGCGCGTAAAGGCTACGAACAATGCAGTTTTACAAGGAAAAGCTCCTGTCGCCGGGACAGTTAAAACGACTTAGTGAACATAAGTACAGCTGCACAAGTGTTAGTTTTATGGATGAATTTCTTCAGCCCTGGTGGGACTGGCTCGTGGGAAAAGTTCCAGTTTGGCTAGCCCCTAATCTTATCACCATCATCGGTCTCATGGTGAACATAGTCACGACCCTGGTCCTCGTTTACTACAGTCCCGATGCCAAGGGAGAGGTAACATAACCTATATTTCAGGACACATTAAAAGATGTACTCAGTGTACACTGAGGAAGGTCAACTAGATCATTGCCCAGGCGGAAACTTTTTTGATATACTATACTGCGTATATTTCTGAATTCTTTGACGCATCTTCATTCTTATTAATACATTTTTACGAAAATAGGCTTTAAAGAGATTGTTAGGCTGCAAAATATATGGAAAACAGTAATTATTTCTAGCAACAATTTTGTTAAACAACTCGATTTAAATTCTGGAATGTTTTTATTTTGAATTAAAACGAAACAAATTAATTTAACAGCTAAACTACCTTATGGCATAAACACACATTTTTGGCGGAATAGGACAATTTTATCTTGGAACTGAATAATAATTGTTCAATTTCAAATTATTCAATTTGGGAAGCCACCGTTTTAAACTGCTAAAACACCTACATATTTTTTTGAAATTATATATTCTTCTGTTTCCTATGCTTCAATTTTAAATCATACATAGTTCTAGGAGGTTCTATTTCAGATTTTACAGTTCAGAAAACTTCCGAATGAAAAATTTGAAATTTCGAAAGTCACGTTTTCAATTTTATTGATTTTTATAGTTATACAGCCCTTATATTTTTTTTAATTCACTTTTGAAGACTCCCAATGTCAAATTGTTTCGTTTTCAATGCTTTAAATTGAAAATAGTAAAGTATTGAAACTTTCAAATATTTGATATTTTTAATTTGAGATTCAAAATTGAATAGCCTTAACTTTGGAGTTTTCTACATTTATTTGCTATTTGTATATAATAAAACTAATAAAATTAAATTATTTGAATTTTTTTAATATTTAGAAGCCTTGAATCGTTTAGTTTTTAAATTGCATGGATCAAAGTCTATCCCAAACAAACTAAAAATTAACAGGTTTATTTTTTCTTAAAATACAAAAGTATTTTGGTTTTACCATTAAGAAAATTATACCCATCTTAACAATAATGAGTTGTATTGGACTGGTACACGTAATCTTGATACATGGTATGATTAAATGAATCACGAAAAAATAATTTGCTTGAAATAGTGATCATGGCGTGAAATCAGAAGATCAATCAGAACCTAGTATATTATATGTTTAAAACACCGAATTTCTTTAAATTAAAACAAATCTATAGTCTTTAAATTTAAATTAAAAGGCTATTCATCTTAGATATGCAATAATATCGTTTTTCAGGAAGTTTATTGCTTGCATTGAAAGTTTAAATAAATTAGATAAGCAGGTTTTGAAGAGCGGTTGTCTTAAATTGTTTGTTTATTTATAGGGGAGACTGTCCTATAGTAGATAATAAACCTACAGTAGATAATCAATAATTACATATACTAATGTATTTAAAATAAATTATTCAATTTAATTAATAGTTAAGAGATTATACGTAATAATTAAAATTAGAATGAATTATTTTCGGTATATTTGTGCTTTTAATGAATGATTATCTACTTTAGGGTGGTTTCCCCTACTTTATTTATATTTATTTAGCGCCTATTATTCGAAACTGATAAAAAATTGTATTGTAATTCTTGTCTATAGCTACAAGTTCAAGAAGAATGAGTAGTCACAACATTAATCTGAAGATGATAATTTCATTATCAGCATTAATTAATTATGCTAATAATAAGATTGAGATAATAATACTTTATTTTTCAAAGTCTAATTATTTTATAAATTTTAATGTTTCTAAATTTGGAAGTTTGGTATTTCTGTCGCGTATAAAATTACAACTTGAACTTGAAGGCATAATTT
The DNA here is from genome assembly GCA_932178445.1 of Andricus quercusramuli. Taxonomy (NCBI): domain Eukaryota; kingdom Metazoa; phylum Arthropoda; class Insecta; order Hymenoptera; family Cynipidae; genus Andricus; species Andricus quercusramuli. Next base: position 55,694 of record CAKNXH010058067.1, on the reverse strand, counting down.
CATATTTTTATGCTTTTAATTTAAAGACCAATAAAAACATTATATAATGTTTTCGTTTTCAGTTTATCAAATTAAATAGTTTCCATAGAAATTTTTAATGTTTTTTTTCTCTAAATTTTACCCGCAGGCACCAAGATGGGCATGTTTTCTATGCGCAGTTGGTCTCTTCGTTTACCAAACTTTGGATGCCATCGACGGCAAACAAGCCAGAAGAACGGGAACTTCTACCCCACTGGGGGAACTTTTTGATCACGGGTGTGATTCCATTTCCACAGGTAAATTAGAAAACGCAGTCTGTGTTCGTCCAGCTTTTACTACGAATAGCCCTGGCGCGACCAACATATTCCCCTTCCCTTTTCCAGCTCCGCTAATCAAATTTGCAAGATTTTTGCTATCTGTCCTACAAAACTGGAGGATTAGCCACGGCAATTAAAAAAAAAACTTCTGATAAAACTTTTAAAAACTGAAATTAATGTCATCTCCCGGCTTTTGCGTAGAAACTTAAAATGATGAAAAAGTGGCTAGAAGAAAGAACTAAGATTAAACATTTTTAACTTTGTCGGGAACGTTATTTATTTTTCTGCTTTTTACTTTTGCGTAAACTTTCCCACACTAGTTTTACTGGTCATTTTGCAGCATTTGCATATAAATATTTATCAACAATTTTTTGAATCAATTAAAAGATCAAAAATCAGCGGTTTACATAAAAAAATATTTTACATAATTTTGAAGGTTTTATTTATTAATTATTTTGAATTATTTCAAAATATTTGCATGTTTATAATGTATTTATGCATATACTATCACTAAAAGTTTGCTAACACTGTTTTAAAAGGACTTTCTTCTTTCCATTTTGTGAATATTTTTGTAGTATTCATTAATACATATTTTTCTGCATTTTCTATAAATCAATTACTTTAAGCTTAACTTCTAAATTACTTATCTAGCAAGAACAAGTAGAGCTGGGAGTTTCGAAAATTCTAATTTTGGAAATAATCGAGAAATTTGTCTAAATAAACCCCCTTATAAGATGAAGTAATTAGTCGAAGAGCACTTTTCAGTTGAATATTCATTTAGAAGGCGTTTACTAACATGCGCAGAGTGCTTCTTTTTCCTGATAATGATATTATCGTGGTTTCTTCTTGCCATTGACTACCATAATGATATTTATCAAGCTTGGTCTTTTAATGATACTGTTAAGTCTACACTCTAGTGTTTCATGGCTTATAATATATGATGCAGTTTTACATTTCAGATCATATAACTAGACTTATTGTCAAGATTAATTATCGATTAACTAACACTTGCGCCAAACAAGTGAAGGTTGTTTTGTAATGATGATTTAAAAAATTATTACTATCAGTGCATGGTTATTTAGTTTGTTGAAAAATCATCTACAGAAAAACCAGCAAAACTTTTTTTTTTGTTATTCGTTAAAAATTTTTAATGGGTTTCTTAATTAAAGAGAACTAAAAAAACAGGTACGGAATGGACTTAAAATTTTTGAAATATTGAAATAATTTAGATTGCAGCTTCTTAATAAAAATTCTCGTAAGGAATATCGATATTTTAAAAAGGTCTTCTTAAGAATTACAATTTTTCAAATCAGCAGATTTACAATTAGATTAGAAGACACAAATTTAAAAAAAAAAATTGAAAGGAACTGACACCAATTAGAATTTGATCAGCAGTGTCTGTAAAATATTTCCAATGCCTCCTGAGAGATTAGCATCTTTAGTTCGCATGAATTTCGCATTACGCATACAGTCAACAAAACCGTTAATTTTCTTTTAATTATCTTTCCAGTTTTCGTAGCCCTGTCGGCGTGCATAGCTGTACAATTGGGCTACTATCCAACGTGGATGTTTTTCCAATGTTTCTGCGCAATGACGCTTTTCTACTGTGCCCACTGGCAGACTTACGTTTCAGGTAAATTTGACAAACACAATTTCTAAGTCTCGTTACTCATTCGACGACTGAATTTCCTTATTCAATAGGAATGACTTGCTTTCATTCTGATATTGTTCAACTTTCGAGTCACGCTATTCATTACTTACGTAATATTCATTATTCTTTTTTTTTTCTTTATTGATTCTTAATTCTTTTGTAATCTTTTGGATAACCATTGTTACAATGTCCATTGCATTAGGAAACTGAGAATTCAGTTACAGCTAGAAATAATCGAGAATAGCAGTACATTTATATTCTTGTTCGAGAGTTTAAAACAGTATCTGAAATAATGGTATATTCTGGACCTTTTGTGGATTGTCGGCGCAATTCTCAACCGATTTCAATAAAACTTGACATCTTACTGACAAACCATTAAAAACAAGCTTAGGCGTGATTTTATGTTAATATCTTAGAAACAGTGAGATTAAAACAAAAACATAAAAACAACCCATTTTCGACCTTTGCTCACCTCTACATCCCAATCTATCGAACCGATTGGTACCAAATTTTAACGAGAAGTCAATAGGAACAGATTCTGGATACAATTTTGCAGAAATTTTTGATATCTTAAATAGTTTAAATTTTTTTACATATTTAGTGTAACAAATTAAAATTCAGAGATGACATAAATGGTGAAATTTTCAAAACTATTCAAGATATCGAAAATTCTTTCAATTCAATGAATCTAGCAGATCTAGCTAATCTTTTCAATTTTAATTGAAATATCCAATCGAAATTTTAATTAAATAATATGGTACCATTTAATTGAATTTAAAAATACATCAATTCAAATAATTCAATCTATTTTTAACGAAAATTATTGAAACCATTAATTAAATTTTTTATATTTAGTTAATTAGTAGTTTAAATTAAATTTAATCAATTCAGCATACCTATCTTATTCTTGTATAATTACAAAAATACATGAAGTTTCACCAAAAACATCTGGAATGCACAGAATCTACCAAGTACAATTATATGAATTTGTGATATCAATGTTGACCAAGTAATTTGGAAAAAAATATTCATAATAAAATACATAATTAAACTTTTTATAAAGTGCCCAACACAACTTTTTAAATAAATGTTATGAAGCCGTATTATTCAATACAAACCTTGACGGGATTGAATGTTTAAGCAAAATGATTTTAATAAAAACTTACTGTGTATGGGAGATTTATGATATAATATAATCCCGCCAAATTGTACAATATCCAATGTGATTTATAAAATTTATTAACAAATTTATGTATCACACTTTAAAAAAAGTTTCTTTAAATATTTTCTTATGAATATTTTTCCCAAATTACTTGGCCAACTTGGATTTCACAAATTTTGAAATTTAATTGAGGATTATGAATTGAATGAAACAATTGGAAAATAGATCATATTAAATTCAGGTACTTATTAATGATATTCTGTAATTGAACATACGGACATTAGTGTCTTCAAATGTATATATTACTGATTTAAAATATTTAATTATGTGAAAGAAAACGATCTATCGGATCTCATTTTTATTTAAAAACATTTTAGTGTCGGTGAACAAAAATTTGAAAATGAAAATAAAATTGTGAAACGAAATTAATTATTTGGTAATTAATTACGAGAAATGTCGTGCTTATTTCACGTTGAATATATTTTTATGTTTTTAAACGGTCGACCGTTATGATGAACAAAATTGGATATAAATGAGTAAATACGTGTTTTTTTTCGGGAAACATAGTCTCAGAAGGCTTAAGTAGGAACAATAGTTTTTAAACCTGTTCTAGCTGGCTTCTCCAAATAAACTATGTAAATACATATAACCATAGCGATCGAAATGTCAAAATCGAGGGACATAATTTGAAAGCATGTAAATTTGTTTGGTTTGAAGAAAATGCCGATTTTCTTGAATTAACATGATTCTGGTGCAATTAACTTGAAATGTATACTGTATTTTATAACCTTATCTTGTATCGCTAATGTTTTTACGCCTAAAAGGGAAAAGAAAATGTGGACCGAGATAAAATGACTTCCTTCAAAATCGAACATTCATACTTCAATTACTTCTGATCTAGACTATTAAGATATATTAATACTCACTTTTACAGTATAATTTGCTCTATAATATATACCTTGATACAAAAATTTACTTAAATCACGTAAATATCTTTGAGAGACATAAAAGTGAAAGGTTCTAGACCTAGACATATGCCTTTAATGTTCGAGATAAATGGTTAAAACATGAAAAAAGATAATTGGCTTGAAAATATTTTCCAATAATTGTATGACCAATCCAAATTATTTCCCCTGCTTGTCGAATTTAACTGAAAATATTTATTTTTAGGCTCCTTAAAATTTGGAAAAGTGGATGTCACGGAAGCTCAATTCACGATAATAACCATTCATCTCATCTCGGCGATATTCGGACCGAAATTTTGGATGATGGAGGTTGTATTTATTTCATTTTTAGCCTCAATTATTATTATTTTAAATTTTGACGTGTTTTACGTACATTTTACGTTAAATCAAACTATAAAGCATTAGGCATTACATTATGATTACGATTATTTTTCAGATTTGAGAGAATTCTATTTTATTTTGTGACTAATGAAAACTATTTGAATGGAATTTGTTGTCGCTAATGAATTCGATAAAAAATTTTATTTTGTAGGTAAGGCAGGGATAATTAGAAAATCTCGAGGGATAAGAACTTTGCATTTTGAGGATTTACAATTTGGCAGTTTTTAAAAGTTGAATCTTTTCAAAAAGTTAGTGTATCTCACGGTCGTATACACACTGTAGGATGGGCTGAATTACACGAAAGTTTCTGAATCGAATCGTAATAGCGCGGAAAAATTTCTACTCGTCGCCCTGATCGCAATAATTTTTTTTTTCTAAATCGGACCATATCTTCCGGTCGCACATCGCGTTCAAAGTTTCGAAAAATCGTCAAAAATTGAACACGTTTTGGAATTTTTTGTTAGTAAGTTATAGTAATCGAATTTCGTTCAAAATCTGTATGTGATCTCTTCTAAATATCCTTTGACTAAAAAAACATTCCCCTTCTCATCCCCCTCTCCTGTAAGGGTGGGGGGAGGGGCAAATGTCGTAAAAAGGTGCCATTTTATGGTCATTATTTTCCTCGTGTGATGTGTGCTGGTGCGTGATCGGCTAAGGCGTTAAAAGCGTTAAAATATATCATATTTAGAACAGTATTACGTAAATATACATTAGCCGCAATATGATGGGAGGGGAGAGGGGCGATGAGCCTCAGCGAGGGTTGACCAATGGCCAAGCTGGGTGGGCGGCAGCTGGTTCTAGGAATTCGCCTCACCGATGCGCGCAACGTGCCAACCAGACAAATCGAGACGTAACGAATTTTAGTGTTTTACTGTGCATTTAAGTGCTGATTAGAAAAAGGAGTTCGATTGACAATGACTTCGAGGACGTGTGTACTCTTTTTGTGTTTCCAAGTATTTTTTGTCCCTGTTTAACATGTTAAGGATGTAGTAATACTTATCATGAAGAGTTTTGATAAGTTGTATAATTATTCTCGTGCGAGAGAGCTTTGGCAAAGATGCCTCAGTGTAAATGGACCATATATCATCAGCACAGACATTAGCTACTGCAGAGAAGCTGACATCCTGTTTTAGACTGGCCGAAGCCAGGGCTAAAGAATATCTGACATACTGGCAGTGTAGCAAAACATCAGCATGTGAAAGATGAATCTGTTTGTTCAGACTTTTAGGCGGTCCAAATAAAGGACAATTAAATTTTTGACCGAGCATCCTCGACGTCATTGTCAATCAAACTCCTTCTCTAATCAGCACTAAAATGCACAGTAAAACACTAAAATTCGACACGTCTCGACTTGTCTGGTTGGTACGTTGCGTGCAGCGGTAAGGCGAATTCCTAGAACCGGCTGCCGCCCACCCAGCTTGGCCATTGGTCAACCCTCGCTGAGGCTCACCTCCCCCCTCCACACCCATCATATTGCGGCTGATGTATATTTACGAAATACTGTTCTAAATATGATATATTTTAACGCCTTAGCCGATCGCGCACCAGCACACTTCACACGAGGAAAATGACGGCCATAAAATGGCTCCTTTTTACGATATTTGCCCCTCCCCCCACCCTTACAGGAGAGGGGGATGAGAAGGGGAATGTTTTTTTTTTAGTCAAAGGATATTTAGAAGAGGTCACATACCGATTTTGAACGAAATGTTCAATTTTTGACGATTTTTCGAAACTTTGTACGCGATGTGCGACCGGAAGATATGGTCCGATTAAAAAAAAAAAAATGAGTTGGGATCAGGGCGACGAATAGCAATTTTTCCGCGCTATTACGATTCGATTCGGAAACTTATGTGTAATTCGGCCCACCCTAATACACAGGTCCGGGGGCTCTCGTCAAAGATATTATAAACGTAGATGCGGTGCGGGCTTAGTTACCCGCGATAAATATAGACGGCGCGTCCGGCGAAAATTGTCAGTTCCCCTCTACCCACCACTACTCCCCGATAGCACCTATCGATATAGTTCGCCAAGAGTCACTTGGAGCGCTGTAAACAACTCTCATCACACTCGTCGATAACTTTAGCTCGGACAAGAACCATTCAAATTGAAAATAGAGGTTAAGACGGCAGTTCCATCCAAGCCAGATTAGGTTTCGCATTTGCAAAAAAATTTAATTAGTTGAATAGAATTTCAATAGCACATTTATAAAAAATATCATGATCCATACAATCTATTTTAAAATAAAACTGTGAACTATTATAATTGATACAGCTTACTCGAAATATTTACATACGTTATATGGTATAAAATTTAAAATACAAATAATATATATTATTCAAACTATATTTTTGAACTTTTTTCAGAACTTTCAAATAGGTTTTAAAATTATTCTTATTCTTTCGTAAGATTTGTGTAAGATTCTGCAAAAAAATTGCCTCAAAATCTACGATATTTTCACACTTTTATAAATCTTTTATATTTAAGATGCAATAATCAAATATTTTTATCACAGAAATTTTGTTAAATGTTTAATTTTATTCAAATTATCGTTCGAATTAAAAATAACAATAATTGTATGAAAATAAATTAATAATTTGATTTTTGAGAACTTTTTTTTGTAATAAAAAAAAAACAGTGCACATTTTCAAACAAAATTCTTTAACAAGAAATATATTTTTTCAATTATTGTTATTTTAAATTCAAACAATAATTTTTGAAATTTTAAAGTTTAAACGTTAAAAAAGTTTTTTCTTTGATATAAATATTTTATTATTTTATTTTAAAAATATTTGTTAACAAATCATTTGTTTATTGTTTAAATTGGGGAATTTTCTAGTTCGGTTCTTTTATAATTCAGTAATATTAGAATTATCGAGAATTTTCCGAAGCGATTGAAAAGTCCCGAAAAATAAAATTCCCGACACTGTAAAATTCGCAAATTGCGAAATTCCCAAATAATAAAATTCCCGAAATAATAAATGTGCCACAATATAAAACTCCCGAATTGAAAAATTCACGAATAATAAAATTCCTGGCACAAAAAATGCCGAATTATAAAAAATCCAAACTAGAAAATTCCTGAATTTAAATAGTTTAAAAAATTGTTGTTCATTATATATTATTTATTTATTGAAAATACAATCATAAAATACTTTGATCAAAGAAACGTTTCTAATGCTTTAAGTTTAAAAAAATTCTTGTTTGAATTTAAAATAATAATGATTTAAAAAATGGATGAAAAATGTTGTTTGAAAATGTTCGTAGTATTTGAAAAAATACGAAAAACGTTCTCAAAAATCAAATTTTTAATTTAAAAACAAATAATAAATTAAATAAGTTCCTATATAAATCGGTGCTGAATTGAATCCTGCAAAGTTTGTTTGAAAAATGTTATTAGGTTCGAAGAAAATGTAGGAAGAATTTTTTTTTCTTTCGAAGCGCACGTGTTTTTTATATTATTTTTTGATACAATTTTTAAACAATTATTGTTCTTGTGAAATCAGACAATAATTTAAAAAGATTTAGATAATTAAAATTTTCTTTAATAACAATATTTGATTATTGTATTTTTAATAAGTAAATAATATTTATTGAGAAAAAAATTGTTCTTCATAATTTAATTCGGGGATCCTCTAATTCAAGAATTTTTTACTTTGGATATTTTCTGTCAGAAATTCTCCAATTCGGTAATATTATAAACTGTTCGATAATATTATAATTTCGGAAATTTTATTATTCGAAAATTTTCCCATTCGGCAATTTAATAGTGTCGGAGATTTCATTTTTCGGGAGTTTTCAGTCATCCTTTTCGGAATTTTTTTAGTCGTCCCATATTTTATACCTTCTCTTAAAATTATGTAATTTTTAAAAATTAAAAGTCAAAATTTAATTTCGAAATCATCAAAAGTATCCATTTTCTTTTAAATTATTTTTTATTGTTTAAAATTTATTTATTTATTTTATTTTCAATTTATTTTTTTTATTATTATTTATATTATTAAAAATCTTTTCAAATTATTTTTTACATTTTTTCGGAACTTTTAAATATATTTTATAATGATTTCCATATTTCCTAAACTTGTTGTAAAATCCTGCAAAACAAATTGCCTCAAAAACTTCCAGATTTTTTTTTCAATTTTGTAAAGCTTTTGAAATGTTTTGAAATATTCTTACACTTACTTTTACGGAATAAAAAATCATTAAAAATATTCCCAGAAATATTAAAACAAACTTTGTTTGGAAATCTTGCAACATTCTTGAGAAGCTCCTAATTTTTTTTCGAAACATTTAAAAACCTCCAACTTATTCGCATTTTTTCTAAATTATTAATCGTTGTTCAACTGTTATTTACGAATCAAAATTCAACACTTTCACCTTTAAATTACAAGCTTAAAAATTAGAAAAATTATAATTGTAACTTTCAAAGTTTAAATTTACCATTCTGAAATTGTGACAATTCAGTTTCGAATGTTTTAATATTGAAAATTGTTCTGTTTTTTTTTTTAATTTGAAAATTCCAAATTGAATGAGTTAAAAATGGAATACTTTATACTGAAACAATACTTGAATAAGATTTTGAAATTGAATGAAGGCGTTTATTTTTGGATGATTCAAACCAATGTATTTAGATTATTACATTTTCACAAAAAGGAAAAAGAAATAATCCAAAATTTTTTATATATTTCTAAAATTGTTATATTTAGTTCTTTCAAGAAATTGAGGTAAAATTATTTAGACTCAATTAAAAGAAATTAGAAAATATTCATAAACAAAACCCTGCAGATTGGAAAGAATCCTTTGTTTAGTGTCTCTATTCAAAAAAGTTTTATTTATGAATCTATTAATTTTAAGTGATTTTCAAATTTAACATTGTTTATGAAGACTCAGTCGGATTTTTACATTTGTGTAACTACTAAGGCTCGCGAATTAAATTAGTCCACATTTTAACCTGAAGATATGTAAATTTTGTGTAAAATTTTGAACAGATCCAGAATCGTCTTGAAAAATCAATTACTGTTCAATTTTCAATACTGGAACTACAGTCCAGTTTTTGAAGTTCGCGAGTCTAGCTCAATTTAGCACGGCTTTCATTTTTTTTAATATTAATTTTTCGGTTCAAACTTCCAGGAAAACGATTTCATTCCTCAAAAGGTTTTCTACAAATCTCGTTGGTAATTTTTTATTTTAAGAAATATATGTAAAAAATATACTATTTTTACAACCAATATTTTTCTTTAATAAAATTGTTGTAATAAAAGCGTTTCGAAGAGTTTTTTTTTTAATCTTTCGAGAAATAAAATGAATATTTATAGGTCTATACTAAGGTTAATTTTCTTTACAAAATTTGGCTTGAATCTAATTTTTCCAGTTGTTTTTACTATAGTACAATTAAGGTTTGTATCTTCAGGCAAGAAATCCGTTCTATAGTGTGACAAATATTCTTTAAAAATTAATAATTTGTACTGAAAATCACCTTGAGCGAACATTAAATATATATATTCTAATTTTTTCAAAAATCCCTTTTTATTTTCTCACAACAAAAATAGTTTGTGGGGGAGCCAAATTATTAGAAAATAAATCAAACTTGAAAAAGCACCTTTTTTAAGAGCTTTTGAAACAAACATTTTTTCAGTTCTTTCGAGCACTCCTAATTTTCAATAGTCCTACTATCTACGGTTTTAGTCGTTCTAAAATAATGATTCAAGTATTACAAGACGTTCATTTCTAATCCCGGAACTTTAAAAAATTTTAATTTGTAACTAAATCAATTGAAATGTTTCAATCTAAAATTATCGAAAACTTTCAATTCAAAAATTCTTGTATATTTAAATAGCTTTAAATTTCTAATCATTCAATATACTGAATACTATAAATTTAAAATGTCACAACTATCAAGGCTTTAAATATTTTTGAAATTGCGATTAGCCTTTTGAAGAACATCATAGCATAAAAAACACCTTTCTTTTTGATATTCCAAGTGCATACATTTTTTATTTTTTGAGCTTATACGAATCAAAAATATTTAGCAATTTTTTCAGTGAAAATCTGATTTTTGTAGCTATTTTGTAGAGTAAATAGAACTCCTTTTCATTAAGAAATTACATCCAAAATAAAAAAAAGTCCGATTATATAATTTTGCTTCTTTTTACTTCTTTCTACTCTAAAACAGTTATTAGGTGGAAGAATGTTATTTCCTATATACAAAAAAGTGTTAAAGAAAAGTTTTCAAAAATGTTTTCAAAAGCTTAAAAAACGGTCAGAGGTTTAAATGGTTCAAAATATATAATATAAACCATATAAATTTGAAATTAGTCTACTTTTTCATTTTTAACCTGCGATTATTCAATTTTAAAGGTTATAAATTACAATTGTGAAAAATAAGTAAAATACTTCGAATAATATATATTTTTAACAAAAAACACTTGTATAAATACTTCAATCTAAATGCAGTAGTTGGAAACATTGAATTTAAAATGCGTTAAATTCAAGATATATTTCGAAAAGAAAACTGAAAGCAAAGGATCGGCTTTCAAAAGAAGCGACTAAAGCAAGAAAGTTTTTCACCTTTCAACTTTCAAATTTAAACTTGTGACTTTTGCGCGTTGTAGCAATTTTGAATCTCAGAATTTGTTATTTTTGACCTAACCTGTAGCTTATAACGAAAAGTGTGAACTGTAAGAAAAAGTGGACAAGATCCAGGAGTCTAAATTATAATTACAGCAATTTTTCTGTACTTCTAGGGAGATAACTGAAATATCTAGGAAAATAAAACTGCCGACTCTGTAATACTCCCTAATAATAAAATTCCAAGAATAATAAAATTCCCGAGCAGCTTAATATATTACCGAATTTTAAAATTTCCAGATAATAAAATTCCCGATACCAAATTGCCGGATTATGAAATATCCGAACTAGAATATTCCATAATTATAAAATTCCAGAATTTAAATAATTAAAAAATTGTTTCTTAATAAATATTGTTTATTTATTAAAAATACGATAATAAAATATTTTCATCAAAGAAGATTTTGTTTATTATTTCATGTTTTTTTTAAATTAATGTATGAATTTGAAACAAAAATAATTCTGCAAAAATTGTATAAACAAATTAATGCAAAAACACGTGCGACTTAAACGGAACAAAAATTTCTCCCTAAATTTCTTTGAACCTAATAAAATGTTGCAAAGAAAAATTGCAGGATACAAATCAGCACTGATTTATTTTGAAGTTTCTTTTTAATTTTTTTATGATCAACAATTTTTGGAGAACATTTTTTGTAATTAAAAAAAATATATACTATGTACATTTTCAATTAAAAATTTTTTAGCTAGAAATATATTTTTTTCAATGATTGTTCCTTTAAATGTAAACAATAATTCTTAAGCACTTTGAATATTAACAGTTTTTTTTTGCACAAATATTTGATTATTTCAATTAAAAAAAATACTGATTAAAGACAATTTTTTTCAGCACTGGTTTATTTCGAACTTTCTTCATAGTTTTTTTTTTTAAATTAAAAATTTGATTTTCGAGAAGAGGTTTTTAAAAAATTCTTTCAAACACTATGTAAAAAAATCTGTCTCGAACTTCAAATCTACAAAAATTCTTCATATATTCTTAAATGCACTCAAATTTCGGTTCAGTGTAGTAATAGAACTTAAACTTCGAAGTACAAAAAATGATAATTTAAAAAATCATATACATATATCACTCATAGAAAAACATGAACGTATAAGAAATTTTAATACAAATATAAACATGATTATCTTTTTGAGATACTCTCACAATTCAGTTTATTTATTACCATCATATCAGTGCTTCTTTTATTGTTGATTTTCAATTATTTTTTCCAAATAATGATGCATTTTCGGTGTACCTAGACATTGCGCTATTTATTATTATATTAAGAAGTGGGGTGTTTATGAAGAGAAAGAGCAAAGAAAGAGATACATGTCAATGTCAAACTGTTCTAACCTTAAAAAAGCTTTCAACTGCTTTACCGTCATATTTTACTATGAACGAGAAAACAAGCGCCCGACTTCATTAGTACGGTGAGGGCAGCACCTCGATATGGCAGAAAATGTGATGTCCTATATATATGGTTCCCCCACTCTAACACCCCGTACCGCATCTACGTTTATAATATCTTTGCTCTCGTGATGGGGGAAGCTCTCTTATTGATGCTTTCAATTATTTCACAAAGTTGCCACTTCCGTTAGTGGCGTAGTAGTAGAGTAGAGAAAGTGGCGGTTTAATTTGAAATTTTAATTTCAAAAAGTCAATTTAATCCAGATGTATTCAATAATTTAAGTAATATGGATGAATTTTTGAATTCATTAAAATAATAAATACATATTGATGCTCAAAATTGTATAATTCAAAGTAAATTGCATGAAACTGGTTTGGCACCATTTCGCAAGCGAGGGTATTGTAACGGAGCACGATGAATAATTTGCCGTTCGCTATCACAACAATAATATCGTTCTCCGGAAAATAAAATTTGCAAATACGCCCCTTTAAACGAAAAAATTCACGCCGGGGACACGCGATTCCCATTCTGTCCGGACAACAAGGTCACTCGGCACTTAAAAAGTTGATCTCTAGCCTTTAAATTTTGAACTATTTGTTTTGCACTTTGGTACGGCACAAACACACGCAATTTTTGCATTTCTTTTACTTCAATATTACAGATATTACGTATCTACCACTTCACGATTCAGTTCGTTGAGACTTTGACATTATAAAACGTGTTTACCTTTTCAAATCCTACACTATTCGATACATACGCCACTACACTCAGTGGTCAGTGTACGAAACTTTCTGACTTACGTTAGGGAACTTCCCGCGCCACGAGAGCTCCCGGGTCTGTGTATACGACCGTGGTGTATACAATAGGGTGAGGCGCAAAAAACTTGTTTTTATTTTTCGGCAGTCGTATCGCGAAAGTTTGTTTCTCTAGATGAGAAAATACTCTCTTGAGTATTTCAGATTAAAAAAATGGTTTAGAGGTTGCGAGTATCAAATTGAGGTAAAAAGTGAAATTTACGTCGTTTTTAATTTTTGTTTTCAAATGTACATATTAGTTTTAGCAAAATACGTTATGAATGAAAATAGTAGCTAATGCAAACGAGAAAACTATCATTTTGTGTCCGGTTGAAAAAAAATTATTTGGCTCTGGTAAAAGTCATAAAAAGTATCATTTCTTTAGAACAGACAAATATAAGAGCATAATTGTGCCCCAAAATCTGGGTACCATACAAATAAAATTAAAACCAAAATTTTAACAAGGGTTTCAACGGTTTCTCCACCACTAAAAAATATATATATAGTTAAAAGTTTGTCATAAGGACAACCGCAGGATTTCGCCGAGAGCGGGTGCTAATCTGAAAAATTGCACCCCCTCCCAGCAAAATCGCGGGAAAATTTCAGCCGTAACCACGTCTCATGACCGTGAGATAGGCGGTTACAGTCTGCGATGAATTCAATACGATGATCCGGCCAAAGTCTCGTGCACCCTGAGGACACGGAGCGACCCAAGGACGACCGCCTTCTGCATTCTCCCCGCAAGTGTCTCAGCATTTTGTTGACACACAGGGATGCTTTTCAGGCTATTAACCAGTGAAACTGTGGCACCTCCAAGAGCGCTGATGATTAGGACGATTAGCTTAACCGAATATTCGGGGTATAACCGTCGCAACTCCCTTATAAGATCTTTATACCTCTCTTTCTTTTCTTTCTCCTTGGCTGTGACATTTTTTTCAGCTGGTGCCGAAAATTCGATAACGAATTGTGTCGATAACGAGTGTCTCAGCAGCCTCCTCCGCTGCTTTGTACAAAAACGCCCTTTTGCCCGCCTCTTCATGTTTCCTGACCATTTTAAGAAGAGGGTCTTATCCATTTGCAACTATATGTGCTGTACCCAGAATAATCCTGTTGTGAAGACATTCAAGATTCAATATTCCGCGACCACCTAGGCAGCGTGAGATGTAAAGTCGCGGAACAGAAGACTTAAGGTGCATACTTTTGTTCATGTGCAAAACCTTACGCGTCCCGATATCAAGGGATCTGAGCTCGTCCTTCGTCCATGGAACCACTCCAAATGAATAGAGTACTACCGGGACGGCAAGCATGTTCGTTGCAGATACTTTGTTCTTAGCCGACAGTTCGGAAGACCACATCTGTCGGATGAGACGTTTGCATCTGCTTTGGAGAGTATCCTTTATAGATGTCACGTCCTGAATGCGGCTCTGTGGCACACCCAGGTATGTATAGGTCTCTCCAGTGCTAAGGTGTCGTATATCGCTTCTGTCGACGAGCTCAGAGTCTTCGGGGATATATATATATATATATATATATATATATATATATATATA
>CAKNXH010058067.1:0-32750 GCA_932178445.1 Andricus quercusramuli | reverse complement strand
CGAACAATGCTGTAAAACGTACTAAAAATGATTTTACAGAAAATTCATCTCACACAATAATTTAGGGCTCCCCAAATATAATCTTTGGATATTAAAAAAAATGTTTAAACAATTATTGTTTAAACAAATTTACAAAAAAAAATTTTGTTTCCCTTGCATAATTTCAGGGTTATTTAGGGCTTCTAAAATATTGTCGACCGGAAGTCGTCTGCTTTTTCCTTTGCCCTTTTTTTGTTTGTTATAGATGGTGTTGCGCCACCTTAACGTTATAAAAAATACGCGAAGAAAATTATAAAAGCGATTCTTTCCAGTCGCATATTTTAGGGCTCATTGAAGACTAATTTGGGCTGATTTAGGGCTCTAGGAATATAATAATTAAAAATTCAAAAAAAAAGTTGAAACAATTTTTTTTAATGTTCAAATATCATATTCGGGGAGCCCTAAATGAGCCTTAACGTGGTATAAGAAAATAAATACGTTCAATTCATTTTCAGTAGGATTGTTTAAACAAAAATTGTTTAAACTTTTTTTTTGAATTTTTAATTATTATATTCCCAGAGCCCTAAATGAGCCCTAAATGAGTCCTAAATTATTATATGAGGTGAATTTTCTGTAAAATCATTTTTAGTACGTTTTACAGCAATGTTCGGCTAGCTTAACGTTAAGCTAGCGCAAACACAATTAAGAAAAAAAAATAGCCCAAAATTTGGGAATAGGGGCCCAAATTAGCCCTAAATGAGCCCTAAATTATGAAATAGGTTACATCTCTATACCTCAATAGTGCTGTGCCAGCTTAACATACCTACATTTTAGTCCCAGAACGAACCCTCTAGGTTGAAAAACGTGGCACCGGCGCACTTTGGAAATTGGAACTTCGAAAAACAGCTTTTCGAGAAAAACTTATTTAAAGTATAATGAGTATAATCTCACAAGATAGAGGATATATTGAAGAATGATTTCCCATCGAAAATCTAAAATTAATATTTTCCATCCTTGTTCACAAAAACGCAGATTACCCCTAAACTACGATTGACAAAATGGGACCTTTTCTTGCGAAACGTCACATATAATCAAAAATATATATTTAATTATTAAAACTTTTTTATTCTTCTGAACAAACGCTGAAAATTTATAAAAAGTGAATTGATAAAAAACATTTTATAAAGTTGACGTTTGTGATCATTAATATATGAGCAATTTTCAAATACATTGCAGATTTGACGAGTCAAAATAGTTTAGAAAAAGTTTAAAAGTGTACAAAAGTAGTCTTTTTATATTCTAAAAAAACTTCTAACATTCTTTGTACAAAAAATCTTTTCGGACATTTTTTTGTTCTCTTTAGTGCGGCTCTGAACTCTTTAACAATGCATACAATAAAATGTTTCGGAGCTGAGAGTTGTAATTTTTATAACGCTGTAATTGGAAGAAAAATTTTTGTTGATAAGATCAACTTCAATAGAGGTTTTTGCTCCTTTAATCCTATAAATTCTAGGAGGATATTTTTGAAAAAAAATGTGTCCGTTGGTTCTCCTTCTTTTGGAGACTTCGGAATTGACATTTCAGGATCCACCCAAAGCTTTTCTCATGCTCTCAGAGGACGTATGATTTAATCAATTTTATGAGTCTGGAATCGTCATGAAGTTGACAGCATTCAACAACTGTTGATAACGGTCAAGAACTATTGACAACAGTTAAAAATTTCCAAGTTATTAGTTTTTCCTAACAAACCTTATAATTTCTTTGATACAATTTTTTTCAGGGTTATCTAAAATATTCAGTCAGGCATTCCTTATCTCACACATATCCCTACTTTCTCTTATACATGAAAATCTTACAGTTAAAAAAAATGACATTCTACTAAAAGATGGTACTCAGGTTCTGTAATACAATTATTCTCATGACAGTAGATACAATAACCATCAACATTTAAACTGCAGGTTTTATTCTTGACTATAAGTCTAGGTATGAACTTTCGTATCAGTTTATAAATGAAAAGAAGAAAACGTTTCGTGCTGTCAAGCATGAAGTGACCCCCCCCCCCCCCATGACACAGTGGGTCAGGTCTGATAAGACCCCCCCCCCCCTCGTTTTGGTGCGAGACATCATATGTGAACGGTTCCAAATTGAACTACGCATTTCAAATCAAAATCCTTAATAGTTGAACAATTTTAAGTTAAAACGTTAAAAAGCTTGAATAACTTCTGATTGAAGCTTTATAAATTATGGATTGTGCATGGCTGAAGATTGAAGTGTTCAAAATTGCACGATTTCAAATTGGAACATTTCCAAATTGAATGGTTTAAAATTCAATTATAAATTAAAAACAAATGTTTTTAAAACTCTATATAAATCATATTTATATCTCAAAACTTTGCACACAACAATGTTTTTTTCAATTGTTTTCATTATCATATGTGGAATTTTCTCGTATGGAATTTATTTGCACACATTTTTTTTAATTAAAATGATTTTAAATCATTAAATTCGCTTGTGTAGAATATTTTGATGTAGAATTTAATCGTTACGAGTTACTTTTGTCTAAACCAACTTTATTTTCACTTCATGTAGAATTTTACGGTATAAAGTTTAACTGTGCAGAGTTTTAAGAAACTTATTTTGATTTTGTGTCTAGTTAAAAATTTTTGAATCAATTATTATATTGTGTAGAAGTTTACTCTTTGAATTCAGTATTGTCCGAATTAAAAGATACAATTTGACCATTTATTATTAATTTTTAGGTATTTCTTTTTTTTACAATAATGTAACGTAATATGGTTTCAGTGCAAAAAATGTTTTAATCTCTCAATTCTAATAAACACAATTTCCAAAGTTTCCAGTTAGAAATTATTTAATTTTTAACGTTTTTTAAAACTAAGTCAGTTATTAAGTTTCATAAATTATTGGTGGTAAAATCTATCAAATCTCTTTAAATGTCACTTGAAACTACATGAAATTATAATTGTTATCATATTTTAAACTTCAGTGATTACAATTAAAAATTGTGGAATTATATCAAGATTCAATTAAAAATAAATACAGTTTTATTGGTTCTGATTTGCAGACTGTCTAATTTTTTAGACTTTGAATTCTCATTTGTTCTATTTTGGAGTTTGAATGTTTTATTTTGAAATAATATCTAATTATTATGGAGTCCTTTTTTAATTCAACTTATTGAAATCAGATGGCCTCCAATTTGTAATGGTGCATTATTGAAGTTTTAAACCGAAAATATTGCTTAATTTTGAATGTTTTAATTTTAAATTGTGAATGCTTCTAAAGCAAAACTTGGTTGCAAACTGGGAAACGACCGGGATATCTTTTTACCGTTTAGTGGCCATCCCGGAAAAGTCTAATCGTCTAGGGTTTTTATTAACATTTCGAAATATTGTGGGTTTGTTTAGATCCCTTTTCCTGGGCTGAATTGTACGCTGAGTAATTTCGCATCAGTCTTTTGTATGGCCGGCTTCCTTCAAGTGTTCATTCAGTTCTGTAAAGTCTTTGAGTCCGGTGGGGTTGGAAAGAACGGTTCTACCATTGCAGTAAGTCTCAAGAAATTTGATCCAGAAACGAAATGTACAATTGTGAAATTTTATGATTGTATAATTTGTCGGTAGTTTAGTTTCACAATCACAAGATTGTACAAAGCTTTTACGTATTTTCTTTGTTCGGGAAGAATTTCAAGTGTGTCGATCTGGCAAGGGGTTTTATTAGTGATTTTTATTCTTCTGATCTTTCTGAGTTAGATTGTTGCTCGTGCATGTCGCACACAATCTCGTGGATATCTGAAGTGTATATATTTATTCTACTTTCAACTATTTTTCAAGGTATTTTGAGTCTCAATGTTCTTTAAGCCTCCTTATAATTTTGGATGTTACATAATGAATGCGCTGGCTTGAAAATCAATATAAAAATAACCACTCTGCAAAAAAAAACGATAAAGTATATGTCCTCAATGCGTTTTAAAAGATTGAAAATACAGTAAACTTCCTTTTATTTCTGCTGGCCTTGAAACGAACACGTTCGGTTATCCTAGGGCTGGAGGGTCCACCACCTCTACCGCGAGTAGGCAGGTTCTTTCTATCAAGCGACTTTCATTGGCTGCCCGGCCTTGTATCGCTGCGCTTGCTCTAAGAAACTTTTTCAACTGCGCGTGTGGCGCAAACCGCCGTCGATTTAAAATCAATAAATACCATCAATAATAATATACCGATAAATACACCCGACATTTCTAGAACTGCTGGCCCGTGCAGTTTCTCAGCTCAAGGGGCGAGAGACGGTTGCGACTCTTGCCTCGGAAGGGCCGAGTGCGCAAGTACTCAGTCGAATATATGACGCAATATTATGCATTCCAAGTGGAAACGGGTCAGACAGCCCCGATTTGCGCAGTTTGAAAATGTCGCGGTTTGTTACCGCGGTTAGCGCATTCGCGTATAATGCGTACCAGTGTTTCGCAATTTTTTTCTTGATGCACGACAATTTGCTAACGAAAAATTAATATAATAGAATAAAAAAACGACTCAAATATTTCGCGGCAATGCTAGGCTAGGTGGAAATGGCAGCTGTCAGGAAGGTTAGCATGTATGGGACTGCAACTGCACACGCGTTTTTGGAGAAAATTTTTAAAGGTGAAGGTAAGTGATAAAGGTCTGACTAGTAATATTTCTCAAGTGTAAAATCTATTTTTTCAGTCATGTCCAATTCTTTTATCGATTGACGCCCTTTCAGTGCCACTAAATACAATCAACTGTCCGGAATTTGTGGTTAGTGGCACTCTAACCTCAAATTTCGGAAAGTTGCTTGTATTTCGTAACACTGAAAAGTCGTAAATCGACAAAAGAATGGAACGTGACTGAGAATATCCATTCTACACTTGAGAAATATAGTGGGACGTCGGCTTGGGGGTTCAATTCCCGCCTCGCACTCTGGAAGAGCCTCGGTGGCCCATGCGGTGAACACTAGCCTAGCAAGGGAGTTGTTCATCTCCGGAGAGTCGTGGGACCGGTACCTCTAGAGAAAAAGGTTCTCTAAGCACTTAAGGCTGTTGCTCTTAGTGGTTCGGAACCCACCTGAAACTGTAGGTCCCCCTCCCACCACCAAGTAAGTGCGTGGGAGTGTGTTTAAAGGAATAGGGAAGAGATACAAGAAAAATGTAAACCCTTAGGGGACACATTAGAAGCTTCCATTCCACTTGAGAAATATTACTATTTGTACATTTATGACTTTTTATTTTCGAATATTTTCTCGAAAAAGTTGTCTGCATTCCCATGATGACATGTCAAAATACTCTATTCAAGGGTTCCCGCTCTTTGGACCTCTTTTTTTATTTTAATTTGTCACCCACTGATGCGGGCGTGGCCGTACAGCCCGTGCAGGGACCGTGGGGGGAGATGACGAAACTGCGCAAATTAGAATAAACGTGTATAGGGATGTAGAATAGGTGGACTGTAGAATAAGCGAAGTGTAGAAAAAAAGAAAGTTTACTGTATGTTTAAATAGTTTTATGGATGAACGGGTTTGAATGTGGCAGTTCTCAAAAGTTGGAGGCTTTGAAAGTAACGCTTTTAAATTGGTGGCGTTGAAAATTGTATAATTTGCATGCTTTTAATATGAACATAAAATTCAAAGTTTTAAAAATTGCAGGGCCTTCAAATTTTAACGGTACAAAATTTTTAGATAGCATTGATTTAATGCTAAACCATTTAAAAACGTGATTTGTTTTTCTATTTAATTTTAATTTTCTTTCTCTTTTTAATTTTAATTTAAATGGTTTTTTGTAGAGCGGCTTATTTCGATTCTTTTTCTAAACACGGATGGTTTTATTAACTAACAAATTACTTGCTACTCTGATATTTTTTTAAGCTAACGTACAGCTCGTAGGCATGTTTACAGTTACAAGCGACTATGTCAGTAAAAGTCACGTGATGCTTTAAATGCAAGTAATCCTGGTATCACATTGAAATGACTTGATTTTTCTGAACATTTGGTGATTAACTCGGATGACAACTAATATTGTTTATCACAAATTATCGATTTTAAAGGTGATCGAATTTTGTATTAGTAAAAGAAGTGCTGCTTTTTTTATCAAGTTTGGTGAAAATTGTAATTATTATTTTAAACATTTGTAATAAAAGATAGATTAATTTTCAGAATTTTGACTCTAGTTTAAAAAAAAAATCGTTTTTCACCATTCTTAATTGAGGAACAGGACATCTTTTAAAATCTCTACTTCATTTTATAAAATACGAGAAAAATGTTTGTAAATAATTCTCCTTCCTATCTTATCATTTTCATATAATCTTGACTGTACTTGAAATTTATACTAATATTTCCATTTTTGCAACTCAAATTTCTCATTAGGGTAGGAAAAATAATAGGAAATTTTTTTTCAATCACTTGCATGATTACCCTGGGATTGTATTTAAAACCACACACACACACACACACACACACACATCAAAGACGACATTAGAAAAAAAACGTTCATCCCCTTTTAGCAACTTTAATGTAAATAAAACATTCATTTTCAAATTATCCGTTTTCTGTTTGGGTGTTTAAAAATATATGTATTTTTATTATAATTGCATTTTAGTTTTAGAGTAATCTGGAATAATGAAATTTGAAATAAAAAAGAATTCTCCGACTCAAAGTAAAAGTTAAAAGGTTAAATTTGAAAAACAAAAGACTCAAGATTGAAGATTGTAAAATTTGTGTTTTAATTAACTAAGGGAAATTTCAATTTTCAATTACGTAGTTGCCATACACTAGCACTGAGGTCAAGGTCTTTCCATTATGGGGCGCAGTGGGCGTCGCAGTTTTGCTCGCACAGAGCAGTATGTCCGTCATTCTTGCCGGTGGTGTCGGAAAAAATGGCTCCACCGTCGCAGTAAGTTAGCTTGAAATTTGTAGGTCCGATGTGTAGTGCACAGTTTTATTTTTTGTTGAGATTCACGTCCACAAAGTTTCGAATTTTATTAGAAAGTACATTATTTTTCTCAAATTTAAAAAAGTTAAGTCTCCTTTTTTAAATTTCGCGCCATAGTGACGTCAAAATCGAGATATCGTAACCAGATCGTAACGTCACTATTAGGTATTTCACGTTGTGACGTCAAACCGACATGGCGCCGAATACTGGCGCGTAATCAATCATTGACACCAAATGCATTGGATTAAATTTTATTTTTTTAATATCTTCGTAGAAGATAATTTCTTATTATAAGTATATTTGGGAATTAGTTTTTATTTTTTCAAGAACCATTTCATGAAATAATAAAATGGATAATTGTTTTTTTTTTATTTTATTATTTCATTCAATGTTTCATGAAAAATAAAAACTGATTTCCAAATATGCTCATGGTGAGCAATTATTTTCTACAAAGGTATTCAAACAGTAAATTTCAGTCCCATAAATTTTGGTTCCAATGTTTATGCCCCAGCGTATGGCCATCTTGGATCGTCGAATTTGGACATGAAGAGGCTAATTCTGTAACATAACTTCAGAAAAAGTATAGGTTATAGATTTCGACGAGAAGTTTACATTTCTAGATTTACCTTTTTTTGATTTGAAAGCTACGAGCAGTATTTTTGTAAACAAATTAAAATAATGGATTATTTTCAGTTCATTTTTTAAATATATGTTTCGATATTTTGGAATAATAATTAATAGAACGCTTGCTTCGGAATACTTCTGGGTTTAAAAACGGGTATTTTATACATTTTTGAAAACTCAAAAAGGAAATTTAATTTTTAATAATTAGTGGGCCTGAATCTCCAGAATGCCACAAAATTGTCATCACATTGTCATTTTTTCAACATTTTTCTATCCCACGTTTTCACCTCGTCATCAATCATCACTTTCCCTTCTAAATTGTCCTGAATTTCCCGCTACTTATATTTTTAGATTCTGCATGGAAATCTTACGCTTATGGTTATATTTGTCTCTAGCATGAAGTCGAATGAAATTGGAATGGCTTTACATATTAACAAATTGGTAGTTAATAGAATTGTATTGTTATATGTAGTTTTACTTATCTTCTTGCTTGACAGTTAAAAAATTTGTGTAGAGTTGATGTGCCTTGAAATTAAATTAATTACACTTTGATATCTCTAGTCTTGTGTGTTGTATGTATTTTTGTTTCGAAAGTAGGTTTTTTAAATTTCAGTGAATTAAAGTTGAAAGTCTTGAGCCAGATTTATTACTTGATAATTTGCTAGAGCTTCTAAATTAACGATTTGATTGAATTATTTTATATTTTATATGTAACTGTAAAGAGCAAGATTTCGAATTACAATTACTTTTTTATTTCGTGACTGCTTTCAATATTTTTTTAATTAAAAAAATTGATTTGGATTGTTTGCTTTTTTTTACTTTGGTTTCTACAAAAAACGGATTTCTCTGAGAGAGTAATTTTTTCAGGGTACTTCAGTCTTATCACCAATCATCCCGTTCAGTTTTGTGGTCGTGCCGGCTTTTATAATATACAGAAAAAGTGCAGAGCACGTTTATGAAAACCATCCGGCGCTCTATATTCTTGCGTTTGGAATGGTCGCTGCAAAAGTTACCAATCGTCTCGTGGTAAGTTTCTTTCGTTAATACAAAATTGAATCAATTTTAATTCGAAGCATTAGAACTTTGAACGTTTCTTAATTGAGGCGTTTTGAAAATTTAAGTGTTTCGAATTTTGAGAGGAATTTGCGTCTTTTTAAATTCGGAAGTTTTTTATTTTTTTCTAAATTTTTTTAAATTTTCAAATTTGTTCGTTTCGAATGTGAGGTTTGTTAAAGACTGAATGCATCATGTTCTATGAATTATAATAGAAGGAAGCTAAAAAAGCATTTTTCTATTTTTCAGGTCGCGCATATGACGAAAAACGAGATGCAATATTTAGATAGTTCTCTGATTGGACCAGCGATGCTGTTCCTTAATCAATACTTTAACTTTTTTATCAAGGAGTACTACGTTCTGTGGATGTGTTTTGTAAGTACTGAAAATTGATATTTTTTCAGATTAATAGCATATTGTGCACCAAGGCAGCGAAGTAGTCTTTTTACGACTGAGCGTGAGTTTTCAAACACGAGTCGCAACTGAGGCGAAGACGAGTCTTTGCAAACACGCGAAACTGTAAAAAGACTACTTCGCTGCCTCGCCTCGGTACACAGGATATTTTATGTAATAACAGTATGGTTTCCGAGTTTTCGCATGAAATTACGTCGCAGGTTTGAGGTTAGTTTAAAGTGACAAGCAGCCTCCTGTCCCTCCTGTCTCCGAGAGTTGAAAATGGTCCATGTGTTGAAAACGGCCATGCGGCGCGGGCGGCGCTAGTAGTAACTTTGTTCGTCTTGTTTTGACGGATATATGGTTTTCGTCATGTAAAGTCGTTACAAACTCTTTAAAATGTAAGAATAAAAAGATTTCTTTATGCCGATGTGTATCGCTCTGGGGTCCAAATCAGGATTCAAAAGTGAACTCATTGAACACGAAGATCCCGAATATAACAAAATTAATCTTTCGTCGTTCCGAAAGACCCAGTTATTAAAGCTTTATGGCAAAAAGCTTTATTTCTGAAAAATTTTACCGTGAAAGCAGGCCAGTTCGTTTGCAGTAAACATTTTTTAAAGGAAGACATTCTCTACGAGAAAATAGTAAAAGGTCCCGATAGCACTATTTTGGGAAAGGTAAGTAATTATATATTTACTGTAAAATACAAATCACAATTTAAAGATAAAGCAAAAGTAAATTCTTTTTCATTCAATAAACTGTATTATTTGGTATTTTCACTTACTACTTATTTCAAAAATATTTTGATTGTTTCCCCCTCAGCAAGTTTAAAAAAAAAAACACACAATTTATTAATATTTTTTGTAATTTTCAGAATAAAAATGTGTACCAAGTTAATTTAATGAATGGTCTATTCGTGCATAATAGAAAAAAGAGACATTAAGATTTTGGTCGCATGAATTGTTAAAGAAGAAAATTTGAGGTTGCTGTCACACATTTATAGTATATGAATAAATTGTGTTTTTTGTTACACTTCCTAAGGGATCGAAAAAAAAATCGAATTTTTTCGAAACAAGTAGTAAATAAAATTAACCAACAATACAGTTTATTGAATGAAAAAGAATTTGCTTTTGTTTTATCTTTAAATTGTGATTTCGATTTTACAGTAAATGGGGCGTTATTTCTCAAGTGTACCCACTCAAAAAGTCGAAGTTGCCTGATCTAAGTTAAACTTAGGCAAAGTGTTGTGCTATTGGATATCGTCTATTTCGGCAATTTTTAACTCTTCTAATAGCGATGAAAAAAATGTTGTCTAGTACAGTTTCGATAGGGGTTTTAGCGCCCTTTCGATTGGTGCTACGCATTTTATCGAAAAATAAATATTTGACCTTCAAAAATAAAGGTCAAAAATAAATTTCACTTTTTTTGGAAATACGACAGGTTTTTTTGGTTTTTTTTTTGGTCTTAAAAGAAAGCCCAGGTTTTTTCCTATAAGACCATGTAGATTAGAAAGTGGGATTCAAATTTTTAATGTATGAAAAGAAGCGTCGAGTACTCCGGTACGCTCGTGACACTGGCGCTAGAGCCCCGCAGCGCACCGTGGTGCCTTCATGGTATTGTTTTTTTTTTCAAAAGTAATAATATATGCTAGTATATTTGAACGCTCTCTGCATTTTGCAGGGTTGAGACTGCCATTATTTAAATGCCTGCATCACGTTCACTGATGAATTTTGGAAAAATTTTGAATTTTGGAAAATCTAGTTATTGAATAAGAGGTCGGGTCGAAAAAGTGGTTTGATGGATGAAGTAAAATTGAAGCTTGGAGATTTTTTTTGCTGATGTCTGGTCTTCTATCTGCCTTTCTTTCCGCCTTTTGTTTTTTTAGTGACAGTTGTTTTCACTTTTTTTTTCAATTTTCGTTTCTTCTCTTTTGGGAAGTAGTCGCATTCCGTGGCTGAAGAAAATCTCTTCAATTGAAGTCTCCCATCTTCAGTAGGTATGCATGCATGGTATTGCAAAGTCCCTTTGATTGTGACTGCAGCATCGAATCTGCTTTTCAGATCTTTAGCAGTGGCTTCGTGATCTTCCTTGCTACTAAAAATGATTTCAGTTTCCTTGCAGTACTTCTTTGCCCACTGAAATAGAGATGAAGCATCTAGAATGCGATCTTCAGCGGAACATCGTAGGCTAAACCTTGCTGCATTTCGTTTAACATTCGCCCCTATGCCATCACATGCACCCTTATCATGAGCGGTAGGATTGTAATGCCACTCAGCTGGGATTCCGAAATCTGCCTTGTGAGCTAGGATATTAGCAAAATTGCTCTTGTTCTTAAAATGCTGACCTGCTCCATCTGAGACGTAGTACACCTTTTGGACTGAAAAATTTGCCTTAAGATAATTCAGAATTATCTTCTGGTACTCATGAACGGTAACAGTGTCATGACTCAAATTGTCTGATATGATTGCCATGCTTTTGTGCTTGAGTTCTCCATCTCCGAAATAGACGATATCCACGAAAATCCCAAAACTTTTACCCCCTCGCCCTCGGTCAATACTTATCCGAATGACAAATTTTTTTCCCCATATACTACTATCCAATAGCACAACACTTTGCCTACGTTTAACTTAGATCAGACAACTTCGACTTTTTGAGTGGGTACACTTGAGAAATAACGCCCCAAATATATAATTAATTACCTTTTGCAAAATAGTGCCATCGGGCTCCTATAGGATTTTCTCGTAGAGAATGGCTTCCTTTAAAAAATGTTTACTGCAAACGAACTGGCCTGCTTACACGGTAACATTTTTCCGAATTAAAGCTTTTTGCCATAAAGCTTTAATAGCTGGGTCTTTCGGAACGACGAAAAAATTAATTCTTTCGTATTCGGGATATTCGGGGTCTCTGAGATCACTTTTGTAAACTGATTTGCACCCCGGAGCGATACACATCGGCATAATTAATGCGATAAACAAACATAAAAACACTAGTAGAAAACTCCACCGGGCCATTTACACAATCATTGTTTAATGTATTACATTACAGGCCAAATCAATCTAAAATTGAAAAAAGAGAAACTGTGTTGATTGCAAATCCGCACAATTTTTTCTACAAATTACGAAAGTGTGGATCAAACCCAAACTAATCATTCAGTTGCAAAATTAATCACTTTAGATCAAAATCACAATCTTCGGCACCCGAATTTTAAACTCTTTGATTTTATAAAATCAATCGAAAACTCGTTTTTTCTGCATTGCCATCAAAGTCATGTTTTTGACTTAGTCTTGAATGATTTTTCTAAACCCAAATTTTACTTTTCTTGTGCAGAACATGGGAAAGAAGTTTTGACCTACACTATTAACTTATATTTGCAGACTAGAATGCGACAGTTGCTAAAATTTCTGCAGCTGATTCCAAAAAAGCTAATTTGTAGAAAAAGAAATGAGCGAAATTAGCTGAAACCTAATTCTAATTCGTAATTTATTATAAGACTTCGAAAAAATAATTGTTGATTATTTTGATTGTTGCCAAAGATAAGAATATTCGTTAATGTTCTTTCATTAAGAGTGAATATACTAATGTTAGAATATTTTAGCTTTATTACAAAGTCTGTTTGATTTTAAAAATATCACATTTAAGGGTTCGTTATTTGTAATAGAAAATAATATTTTATGATGTATCATATTACTGTTTTGCAATATATAGATATAATAGTTATGTTTATTCGCATTATATTGTAAAACAGCGATATAAAAAAAAAATTTTTCTTCATCACTATATTTAAAAGTGTTTGAATATCCGAGACTAATACGAAATAACGAAATTTTAATATCAAAACCACAAATTAACGAAAAAAATGCTGAAAATAGAAATTAACGTATTCTAAAATTGACCGGATTATAAAATTGCCAAATCATTAAATAAATAAATAGTTAAATTCCCATAAATCTTTCAATTCCTGAAATTTAAATTTGCCGAAATTTAACGTTGCTGAAAATAATTAATAATTTATTAATTAATGATTAATTAAATCGTTTGTTTTATTGATAATTTCATAGTTAGCTCATAAATTAATAATCAATAATTAATTAATTAATAATTAATTAATTAATTAATTAAATTAATTAATTAATTAAAAATTAATTAATAATCTATATTCAGCAGTTCTAAAAGTAAATTTCGAGAATTGAAATATTTGTGGAAATTTAATAATTCGGTAATCGTCCAATTCGGTAAGTTTATAATTTGGACTCGAAGTCGGTCAATTTTAGTTTCGAATATTTTTAAATTCGGAATTTTATTTTATGTCAATTAAAAATCTTGTCGTTATTTACAATTTTGGAAATTTTATAATTTGGTTATTTATATTTTCGACAATTTTTCTTCATTAATTTGTGTATTCGTTATTTATTTTTTCATTATTTTTTATAAGTCCCGAACATGCATGCAATTTTTTTGGAATTATGTCAATTATGCCGCTTTTTCCTACATTAAACAAAATAATAAGTAAGTGCAATAAGTCTAATTTACTACCTGATTCTACATTATGAAGAAAAAATGATTTCAAACGTTTTTTCATAATTATTTTGCAATTTGTATGCATTTTTCCTATGGTATTGCATGGTTTTGTACACAAAGTTACTACCAGCGCCGCCGCACGGCCGTTTTCACCTCTTTTCTTCTAGGATCGACTATTGATGTCCGAAATTTATTATTATCATTATTCAATCGCCTGGCAGACCTATAGCATGGGGATAACACACTGCCTGACTCGATAATTATTAATTTAAAAAAATGTATATTTTCAAGTGATAGTATAAGATATGGCGTTTCTAATAACATAAATAATAATATTCACATGTAGCGTTCGTAAAACGACAGACCGAAATTCCGGGGAAAATGCAGTGAAATGCATTAAACATGCATAATTTTCATCGAAAGTGTGGGCCCGAGCGAGTAGCCGAAGAGCGAGGAAATGGCCTAGTCAGCTTCTCCACTCAGACTCTTCCCCAGGCAGTGTGTTATCCCCATGATATCGGTCTGGCGATTGAATAATAATAAACTTGGGACATCAATAGTCGATCCTAGAAGAAAATTGACTCTTATACTATTACATGAAATTTTCAATTTTCCACCTGGCTCAGTTGTTTAAACGCCCCAGTCAGGGCGTCTGGCATTTACTCCTACGTGGCGAAAAATGTCACCAGCTCTTCGACTATTAGGCATGGATTTAGATTGCGAGACTGATCAAGTACTCTCGTTAAATATCAACTGTTAAAGATTGATTTTTCATCAATATATATTTCTGTTCAAAAATGTCAACTGATGTCGATAAGTATAAATTGAATCAATTAGGTATTTTCACTTCATAGTCAGCTAACTCCACTTCGTTAACTGCTGAGGGGAAAAAAATGGATCAAATGTATGAGATTCGCTCCATTTTTGCCCTATGAAGTCAATATCTTCGTAAAAACTAATTTTTTCTATACAAGTGCATTTGAAAAATAGTTGCTATTTTTTAAGAACTATTTATTGAAATAATAAAATGTAAATAATTATTATTCATTACGAAGATATTACAAAAATAAAGTTTTGTTCCATGCGTTTGATCCACTATTTTCCCCTCAGCACTCAACGAAGTGAAGTTAACTGATGGTTGAAGTGAAAATACCTAATAAATATTGACAACTATCGATTAGGATCGATATTTGTCTGATAATTAAAATTAAAAAAGAACGGAACTAATTTTTAATAATAAAGTAGAAATAAGTACACAATGCCATATTTACAACTGTTTAATTATGCAAAAAAGACAAATGCAATTCAAAACTTTACTTCTATATCAAACAAAAATAAATTATTTTAAAGTAAAAAAAATAAAGAAAAAATTTCTACCTTGCATTTTTTTAATAATTTAGAGTTTTGATGCACAAAAATACTTCTTTGATCAAATGTTGTTGAGTCAACTTATTTACAAGCATTCTTTGTATTTGGATTTTTTAATGGGTTTTTATTACTTATTTTTAAATTATTATTATTATAGATTAGCAGTTCAATCTCGAAAGTTCATTGCCTCACTAACCCGACACCGCCACACATCTCTATCCTGTGCATCCTCCATCCAGTTTAAGTAATCATGTCCTAGTTCTTTTAAATCTTCCCTTACATTTTTCTCCCATCTGTTTCTCGGTCTGCCTAAGAGTCTCTTACCAATCAGCCTCCCTCTTAAAACTTGCGCCACTGTTCTTTCATTTCCCATTCTTGCTACATGCCCCGCCCATCTTAGTTTACGCGCTTTCATTACTCTATTAATATTTGCTGACCCGTAGAGAGCATGCAGCTCATCATTATACAGTTTTCTCCATTCGCCGGTCTCTTCGTCCCTTTTTGGACCATAGATTTTTCTAAGTACTTTATTCTCAAAAACTCTAAACCTATTCTCCTCTCCTTTCGTCAGCGCCCTCGTTTCGCACCCGTACATGACGACCGGCATTATTATTGTTTTGTAGATTCTTACTTTGATGTTTCTAGATAGCAGTCGCGATTTTAATAGTGTGTTTGCTGCATAATAGCACCCATTGCCAGCGTGCAGCCGTGCGTTGATTTCCGTTTTAATCTTATTTTCGCTAGTTATAATGGACCCGAGGTATTTAAACTCGCTAACCCTTTCGAATTTCATATTTCCGGCCATAAGTTCCCCGTCTTGATTACTTTGTTCGGATCTGGCGACGGTCATATATTTTGTCTTCGATTCGCTAACTTCTAAACCAATATCTTTGGCTTTTGTGATCAAGATTTCTGCATTTTTTGCTACCGTTTCTTTATCATCTCCTAGTAAGTCGAGATGATCCGCATATCCAAGAATTTGTATTATCCCATTGATGAGGGTAGCACCGGTCGGATTCGCCTGTACTTGCCTAACCACGTATTCTAAAACTAAGTTAAAAAGGACGCACGAAAGTGCATCGCCCTGTTTCAGGCCATCGCGGATCGAAAACTCTTCAGATAAACTACCGTTTACGCGTATTCTACCCCTACTGCCGCTTAAGCAAATTTCGATAAGTCTAACCAATTTTCTTGGTACCCCCAAAAACTCTAGGATCCAGTACATTCGTGCGCGTATAATAGAGTCGTAAGCTTTTTTGAAATCGATAAATAGCTGATGCACTACTTCTTTAAATTCCCATTTTTTTTCTAGCAGTTGTCTAATTGTAAACATTTGATCGCTTGTAGATCGGTTTCGGCGGAATCCACACTGGTAATCCCCAATGATTTCCTCGGCAAAAGGAGTCAGTCTACTTAGGATTACATTAGACAGGACCTTGTAGCACGAAGGTACAAGTGAAATTCCCCGATAATTGTTACAGTCAGTTTTATCGCCTTTTTTGAAGATGGGAATAACGATAGAGGTATTCCATTCTTCCGGCATGCGTTCTGTTTTCCAAACTGCGCGTATTAATTTAATAATTTGTCTTGTGAGGCAAGGGCCTCCATTTTTTATCAGTTCTGACGGTAGGTCATCGATGCCCGCAGCTTTGTTATTTTTCAACTTCTTTATAGCCATTTTTATTTCTATATCAGCAGGATCATCAATTAATAGATCAGCAGTGTGGATTTCGCCGAGATTACCTTCAACGGGGGCTTCGCGTACATTTAATAGTTTATCGAAATAGTCTTTCCATAAATTCAGTCTCTCTGTCGCATCGGCTACTAGATTCCCATTTTCGTCCCTCATTACTTTCGTTCTACTTTGAAAGCCTTTCCTTATAAAATTGATTTCCCTGTACATCTCGCGCGGGTTATTCTGTTTATTATGCGTTTCTATTGCTAGTATTTTATTCTTTTCCCACTCCCTTTTCTTGTATCTATAGAGCCTATTTGTACTTTTACTAATCTCGAGATACTTCTTATGTGTTTGATCGCACTTATTTTGTAAACTAAGTAGTCTGGCCTTCCGACGTTTTTCAAACCAGAGTTTGCGCTCTTCGTCAAACCATGGTTTGCTTTTTGTTACTTTCTTTAAACCTATCGTAAGTTTCGCGGCTGTCTTTACCGCCTTTTTTATATTGCTCCACAGGGTTTCCGGATCCTCCTCGTAATTATTGTTATCGTCTCCCTGTTCTTGGAGAGCGTCAAAGCTATTAGAAATCTCAACTTGATAATTTAATGTTTCTGTTGCTGTTTTGAACATATCTATATTGAAACGAACTGTTGGCTCTGTGCGGCTTGTTTTCTTAGTTATCGCTAGCCTAGATCTTAGTTTTACTATCACGAGAAAATGGTCTGAATTTAAATCCGCTCCCCTATACGATCTTATATCGAGAACGTTTGTATGACGTCTTTTGTCAATTAGAACGTGATCAATCTGATTGTGAGTGTTACCATCTGGTGATCTCCAGGTGGCCTTATGTATATTTTTATGCTTGAAATATGTGCTTTTGACAACGAGGTTCTTTGAAGCTGCAAAGTTTATTACTCTAGTTCCATTGTCGTTACTGACGTCATGCAAACTTTCTGATCCTATTGTAGGCCTATACATCGGTTCTTTTCCAATTTTCGCGTTGAAATCTCCCAATACTATTTTTGCGTCAAAAGCTGAGAACTTGTCAAAAACCTGCTCGATTGTTTCGTAAAAGAGATCTTTAGTGTCTTCGTCTTTGTCCTCGGTGGGACAGTGCACATTGATTAATACCTGTTTGCTGAAAATACCCTTCAGTACAATGTATGATAACCGATCGTTAATGAACTGCATGTCGATAACCGCTTGCGAGATTCGTTTATTAATAAGAAAACCGGTCCCCAGTCTCCATCCCTTAGCTCCCCCATAGTGAAAAGTATAGTTATCCTTAGAAATTGACGCGAAATCGCCCGGCCAGCATGTTTCTTGGAGTGCTATTAAGTCAGTATTGTAATCATTTGCTATCTTAATGAGTTCGCTAAATCCGCCAGTACTTTTTTAAATACGTATTGCAATATAGGTTTATAAGTCAGAAATTTCAAATTTCTTCATGAAAAACAAGTAGGGTCAATATAGGTAAGTATGAGAAAATTTCGAATAAAAAGCAAATTAATTCTTATATTTTTTTGTTATAACGTGAACATTAAATCTCTTAACTGTTTGTAGAAAAAATACCACTGCCAATAGTCATTGCTTTCATTAATTATTTTTAAGAAAACTGAGTGGCTTTTAGAAAACTAAAATTCGAAATGTTTTGAAGTTTGGTCTTCAAATAAGAATTTTTCCTACCTGAAAGCTTCAATTGTTGCATTTTTTCAGGAATGAAGGAAGATACTATATTTTCGTTCAATATCCATTGTTAAGTGAATAAAAAAAAAGTAAATTTGTATAAATACATTTACAGATACAAATAATTTGCAATTCAATTGACAAGTATAACACTCCCAAATACGTAATTTTAAAGAACATATACCTGGAGTTTTCTTGTAGATTCAAATTTTTTCCAGTTTGCATTCATATTTTAATACATGGAAAAAAGTGATGGTATAAAATTGATAGATTTTAATTTATTCTTTGCTCTTATGACACCAGAAATAACGGAAAGTCTGTAATCAGTGTCACACTACCAACAAAATCAAAAATATTTCTTCAAGCACATGTTTGTGAATTGATAAATAGGAAGATTAAAAGCAAAAGGTTCAGAGATATGTAATTTTTGTAAAATTTGAAACGATAATATTCTGAAACTTTGTTCTCCTTTTTTCACAGATATGGGTTACCCTCGACTTGCTGCGATACTGTGCTCAAGTTTGCATGGAAATCTGCGCCCATCTCAATATCCAACTCTTCAGGATACCTGTGATGGATCATCGCATAGGTCCTCAACTCTCGGAGAAAAACGGTACTAACAGGTCACTACGTCCTAGGTTACCTAAGAAGTATCACTAGAAAATCCATCTGTGATAATGAATGCGCTACGCAGTTTCTACAGTGATTTCCCTCTCCCTCTCACATTGTACATACACGAGGTTCTCAAAGGAGCTAGAGTTCATTCGTTATCACGCCAAGCTCACTTCTCTTCCAAGTAGCATT
The DNA here is from genome assembly GCA_932178445.1 of Andricus quercusramuli. Taxonomy (NCBI): domain Eukaryota; kingdom Metazoa; phylum Arthropoda; class Insecta; order Hymenoptera; family Cynipidae; genus Andricus; species Andricus quercusramuli. The sequence goes on along the minus strand of CAKNXH010058067.1, from coordinate 13,704 downwards.
GAAGTCGAAGGAAAACGTCCTAATGTCAGTGCGAATCGCAGTATATTGCTTATAAATCATATTGTTTCTTTCTATCCTGATATTATGCACGTCAATATTTATTTCTTAGAAGATGGACATCATTTTTCAATCATGAGAAATATTTAAATTGCGGGGTTGTCAAGTTTGTTAAACACCATTTTATTTCAAAGAATTGTCTTGTAGGGCAAATGATTGAAAAATGTTTTTGATGAATTTAAAAATTCTATTTTTTGAGGAAAGCAAATTATCTGAATATTTTTACACTTCTTTTAAAATGCCCAAAGCTTGGACTGTTTTATTTTAAAAGAAAAAATCGTTATTGTAATTCGAAAGAAATTTGGTATATAATTTATTGTTTGGATACAATAATCTCCTACTATTGATAACAATCTATTATTGTCGAATAATGTAGATTATTGTTTCCAATATTTATTATTTTTGACAAATATTGATTAATTTCGGCAATCGTCGATTTAATACGATAATTAAGTAACAAGTAGGGTCGACACTTTGAGATAACTGCAAAATAAAGGGGAAATAGAACTAAACTTAATTTCAATGCATTTTGTAAAAAAGTTAGCAATACATTCCTTAGAAAAAATTAGTTTGCGTCAGTAAATTAATTGTTATCGAATCGTAGTAAAAAATAGATTATTTGGTTTATTAAAATATTCTCCACAATTATGTTCGTTTTTTAAAAACATATTTTGTCTAGGAATCGCTAAAATAAAAAATTTCTTAGAATCTGTAGCTTTTAAACAAAGTATTTCAAATATAATTTAAGGAGCAAAAGTGTAGACAATGTTCCAATAAGCATAATGAGCTATTTTTTATCCAGATTGGATAAAAATTACGAATAGTGACGAGATTAAGAAAAAAAAAATGAAATGTCAAATAAGTATTAATAGACATGTCATTTTGACAAAACCTATTTTTTCCAAAATGCATTACTTTTGTAAATAAAGCGTTCTTTAGTTTTTAAGGCTGTTTCAATGTTTAGACCCTCCTGAATATCGATTTTTCCGATACATATATAACGATTTTTTACTCTCTCTCTCTCAGTAATGACCGATTACTGACTATTGTCGATAAATATCGATCAAATTTCGTTCGGTAACAGTGATTAAAATGTTGATGTGTTGACTGCTAATGATAAATAGGGAAGAATGTTGATCAATTTTAGGTGCTATCGTCAAATATCGACTACTGTCGATTATTGGGTAGGGTTATTGCCTATAAATATAAAATACTATCGATTATTGTTATAAAAAACGATTATTTTCTATTCATATCCATTAGATTCGGTAAAAATCGACTATTGTTTATAATTATTGAATATTGTCGATAATGAGTAAAGGAACCTCAAACTTTCTTATCCTATTTCTTATCAATGAAAACTCCTACTACTTTAAACATTATTTGGCTGGACAGTAAGTTTGTCAAACTTTCATTTCTGTATGTATTTCCTTTCAAAAATTAAGAGTGTGAGACAAAAATTCTGATAAAAATTAAATGTGTCAAAAACACCATTTTAAGGGTGCATTTACCAATAGCTCAAGTGCTAGACCCATTTGTCGAGTGCATAGTCTAACCCAAGAATTCAAAATTGTATAAAGTTCAAATCGATGTATAATCATAATGTTAATAACATTTGAAAACGGTGGTTAAAAGTGTAAAAATACAACTTACTAAATACTTCAATAAGAAATTTTAAATGTGAATAATAGTGAGTAGGTAAAAAATAAGGACTTTTTTTCAGGTTTCCTTTTTGAAAAATAGACACTATGTTATTATTACGAGGGTTGTCTTTTATATTTCGGGAATGGGCGATCCTGCTGCTGCCATATGAAAACTGATGTCTCTATCGTTAAGTTTGACATGTTTTAGTAATTTTTTACTTGGAACGTTTTGACGTGCGGGCGCGATTTGTGTCGTGCACACGGAACTTGAAATGACCGCTCCACACGAGCCTTTTTTGAGCGATGGTCAAATTATGTGGGATCCAACGGCAAAACATTTTTTTGACATCCAAATGTTCATGCAATATTGAATGTATGCTGGTCCTTTTAATGCATAAGGATGTCTTAATCTCTCGATAAGTCACATGACGATCTTTCAGTATCAGTTAACGCAAAGCATCAACGTTTTTTGGGACAAAGACTGATTTTGGAAGACCTTCTCGAACTTCGTCGGTGAGCGAACTACGGCCCCGATTAAATTCGAAGAACCACCGATACACAGTTGTTTTGTTGTTGCTTCGTCGCCAAAAGTCGAATAAAGTTCATCGATGCACTTTTGTTGAGATAATACACGTCGAAAGTTGTAAACAATGATCGCACGGAAATGTTCACGAGTCAATTCCATTTTTTTCTGGAGATGAATTTTTCAAGTCGCTGTATACGACACAAATGACACCCGCACGTCAAAACGTTCTGAGTAAAAAATTACTAAAAAATGTCCAACTTAACGATAGAGACATCGGTTTTCATATGGCAGCAGCAGGATTGACCATTCCCGAAATATAAGACAACCCTCGTATAATTACTGTCCCCAATTAATCGATGATTTATTTTAAAAAATACTAAATGCAACTTTTTCAAATAATATAATCATTTGACAAAAAAGTTTGATTCGTCCTCATCACTACAGTAGCATTTAAATATAAAGAATAATTCAGAAATTAACCAAATATGTGCTTTAAAATTAAAATTTCTGATTTAGCCAACCTAAAATATTAAGTCAATGGCGATTTTCCTTCAATTTCATGAGGGACTCATTACAGATATTAAATTCGGAATGAATTTCTCTTCTATAAACATGTTTTTTTTAGAGTTTGTCGTTCAGAATACCTGCATTATAATAATATTATTATAATTTACTATTTTTCATAAAAAAAATATCTATCGATCCTCGACAATTGGTGCACCCTCGGTAATCGTTTCCTTTACCCAATATAGATTATTTTGATTATTATCCAGTATTTTGTTGGTAAATATAGCTTTTTTCGATTTAAATCGATTATTCAAAAAATATAGATGTTTTCGCCATTATCGATTATTGCTGATTCGACTATTTTTATCATTATTCTTGATAATTATTAATTTTTTCGATAAGTTTCGATTATTTCCAATAAATATCGACTTTTTTATCGGTTATTTTCGATACGTATCGATTGTTGTCAAGAAATATCGATCATTATCAGTAATCGGTAGGTAAATATCGATTCATTTGAACAGTTATCGATAACTCTCGATGAATATCGATTACTTTCGATTATTTTCTAGTATTATCAATAAATATCGACTATTGTCGACAAAATTGATTATTTTGCGATAAATATCAATTATTATCGGCAAATATCGAAGCTTTTTTATAAATAGCGATTATTCTCGATAAATACCGATAGGCGTTGATTATATTCAATTAATTACGTGCTACAAACAAAATCAAGTGATGAATTTTTGTGCACCAATCACAGTATTGATCAATATTGTCTATATTACTTTTTTATAATTGTAAATCTATCATTTAAGCAAATTGAAGTTTCAGATAAAAGAAAGGAATCTAAAAGAATTCAAAGCCCTACTCATGTGTGCAGTTTTCGATAAAAGTGGATAAATACATTGAAAGTTGTTGATCCTGCTTGATATTAATTCATATATTTATCGATATAATTCTATATTTATCGACAATAATCAGTATTTAATGACGATAATCGACATTTATTTTTAATAATTTTTAATTAATGTTCGAAACTTAGCTCATTGGTTCTAACTTCGCATATTCATTTTAAAATTTCGCGGATATCGAGAAGATTTAATTTCTATGGCATATTTAAAAAAAGTGTAAACAAATTAGAAACCTTTAACACAAATATTGATCATAGTTGATAAAATGAAGACGTTCATTGGTTAATTTACGAAGAAAGCAAATCATTTGTAGCATGAAACGCATTCAGTGTTTCAAGAAAGCGTCTGTCCAAGTGCCCTATGATCAGGGATTACAAAAGGAAATGCAAAAAGGATATATTTTCATACTGCACCTTCTTTCATTTGAATAGAGTATCTGAGCTTCATTTTATGCGCCAAATAAATTAAAATGAGAGATATAATAACTGAAAAGAAATGATATTAGAAATTTGTGTTCTTAAGTATTTTTTTTTTGTTTGTTTTGTTTTGTTAGTGAGCAGTTGATTTTTAGATTTTATTTTGGGTATTGTTAAATATGGGCATTGGACACTTTCAAATTTGAACTATTTTAATTTACGTTTCAAATTTGGAGCTTTAATTTGTTTAGTTGTTGACAATAATTTTTCCTTTGTTTCCTGTTATTTAATTGGAAGAGTGAGTACATCTCTAAATTGGTGAAGGAAATTTTATAATTCCTAAACTAAAAGAAAAAACTTTACCGGCATGCTCTGCACTTTCTTATGCTTTGAAACTTCGTTATTTGCACCGAGCATTACTTTTATCTTTATAACAAAATAATAAGGAATTCCTGTGGAATTGAAGCATCTATATTTGCTTTAATTTGAGATTTTCTTTCCGTTATCATCATTTGCATTAACTAGTAGATATATTTGTTATCAATATTCGGCAAGGAGTTTAGAATGAACACAATTTTCTCTCTTCTCTTTTCTTCTCTTTTCGTATTTTTCCCCCTCAAAGTCGAAAGTACATTTCATCTTCTTTCGCAGCGTTTGAGGATCGAGTAGTTTATTTTCAGAAAGCGTAGATTAATGTACATATTTTTTCTCCTTGAGAAACAGTCACTCGCGCAACAGTTCTTTTTCGTGTCATCTTCCTTTTACGAATTAGAGTAAGCGTTAAGAATGCTGACAATATTGATCGACCACCGGCCGCGTGCTTTTACGACTTAAAAAGGTTTGAAAATTATGTCGGATTTCTTCGAATCTGGTAGTTGGTTGTTTTTTAACTTAAAAAATTGTGGAGTTTATTAGTCAAAGTTTGAACGTAAGACAGTTTTTTATTATTTCGGAAGCTTTCAAACTCTTATAATTTGGAGTTTCCAAACGTGGAAGTTTATAATTGTTGTCAACTTTAAAAAAGGTCTTCTTTTCAAATCGAAGGGTATTCAAATGTTGTTTTTGAACCGAAATAAAAGATTAAGTACCGCGTTTACTTATTTTTAATCACCTGATCATTAATTTTATCTTGGAATTCATTGTACTTACGGTTTCTCACCAGGGTTTTTTTTCAGATGAATGAAACAGTTCATGCAAGCAATTTACGATTCTTATATATATATATATGAAGATATGTTTCGCGTTCGCGTCTTTATGTCTGATGGCTTTTTGTCGTCGTCTGTTATTATTACGACTACAGTTATTATTGTTTTTTTAAACAATTTTTTGAGGAGCAAACAGTGTCTTCGAAGTACTTCCTAGAAATTAATTACTAAGTAGAAAACGCAAGCTATGAAGGAAATGAGATATTTGTTGCTTCAATGTTTGCGGCACTTTACTTAACACAAGTTATTCTGCTAGTATCTTTTTTTCTTTCTTTTGCTGCTTAATTTTTGATCAAAAGATTGAAGAATTACACTTTCCTCATAACTGAAATCTCATTTCCATTGATCTGTAAACATTATAATTATTTTCGTAACAAATTATGATTATAATCTTCTTAAATAATTTAAGCCTGGGCAAAAATAATCTTGCAGAATTTTTGTTGATGCAAGCAATGTTATTCCTACCGATGCTTTAATTGTTTTCAGAATGTTGCACTAAATTATCTTAATTCCTTCATATTGAAGATTCGATCATTTAAATGTCAATGTTATCATTTTTATTGTATCTCTTCTGACTAAAAAAATCTTAACTCCAATTTTTTTTGCTTTTTATTTATTGCTTTTTATTCAAAATCGAAGGAAAAAATTAACGTAGCTTTTAAAATAAAAAAGACAAACGCTAATCAAAAATCATATTTATATTGACGGCTCAGGCGTATTTGAATTTTTGTAAGGTACAAATTATATCAATTGTATGATGTGCGATTATCAAAACGATCGGATGGAACACAAATTAATTTAATAAAAGTATGTTCGATAAACGAAGCAAGGTTTACTTTTGCTAAACCCCTAGTTTTCCTTCACCACAAATCGGGCGCTGTTCAATAGAAAACAATCTAGGTATGTTAATGATCTTCTGCATGGGTTTTTGTAGCTTGATTGGTACTTGGGCTTGACACTCTTCTTAATTCACTGTTGCATGCCATTTAGTTTTAGATCTTACATTAATGAGGATTCCTTTTTTTCGATTATTCGAGAAAACTGGGAATATTGTTTTGCATGGTGGTGAAGAAGAGTTATTTTTAACTCGCATTTTTGCTGTGTTATTTGGAGGCAGAACTGAGCAGGAAATATTTTTTCTTAGATTAATTCTTAATTGAGTGTCCGGATGCAATAAGAGCACATAAAATTTTCTCGTGCGAAAACGAAGTCCCCTGGAGGCTTTCAACAAAATTTTCGAATTTTGATTTTTAAAGGACATATCTGGCTGTGAAATTGTATTGCGCATCTTTTTCCTCCTAGATAAAAAGTTGTAGCTTTTTTAGTTTACAAATTAACGCCGAAAAACTGAATTTTTGAAAAAAATAAATTTTAATCCGTTTTTCACTTCAACTCGCGCTCAGTTCGTCAGTTTTTCGAATTTTTTGATAAAATTTTCAGAAAATGCACTTTAGGGTATCGATTGACTGATAGAGTAAGACGAATTCAACAAACATTTTTTTTGTAATTGTTATTAATTTTTTTCTGATGCTCAGCGTGAATCAGACTTTTGTAACTTCCAGCGTTTCGTTTATCGAGGAAATTTTGAGCAAGAAAAAACTTCTCGCGACAAAAATGCGGAGAAAACTGTGATAAAGTTTTTGGGAAAGTTTCAGATCAAAATATTCAATAGTTTAGGAGTAGTTGTGATTTTAGTTTATGTCAGCGCTTGAGCTTTCGAGTGTACTGTAGCACTCTGGGGCTTGCCGCCGTGACACGTTCTCGCGCTTGTGAGTTTTTGCTTACAATACGATATTAATTACATTTTTTAGTGAATAACAATTCAGTGAAAGTAAGGTGATAAAACACTCATGAATTTTATTAAGTTTTTAATGTATGTTTGCGGTTTATTTAGATTTAACTGTGAGATAGATACTCTAACATACACCTAATGTTTACACTTGCATTCGGTTTAACTTTGAAGCGACTTTGAACATTCGCTTTGTAAACAACCCTATGCACACGCTAAATTTTTTAATTCATGAATGTTTTATGAACTTACTTTCATTGAATTGCTATTCACTGATAAATTTAATGAAAATCTTATTGTAAGCAAAAACTTACGCGAGAACGTGTCACGGCGGCAAGCCCCAGAGTGCTATAGTAAACTTGTAAGCTCAAGCGCTGACATAAACTAAAATCACAACTACTCCTAAACTACTGAATATTTTGATCTGAAACTTTACCAAAAACTTTATCACAGTTTTCTCCGCATTTTTGTCGCGAGAAGTTTTTCCTTGCTCAAAGTTCCCTCGATAAACGAAACTCTGGAAGTTACAAAAGTCCGATTCACGCTGAGCATCAGAAAAAAATTAATAACAATTACACCACATTTTTTTGTTGAATTCCTCTTACCCTGAAGTGCATTTTCTGAAAATTTTATAAAAAAATTCGAAAAACTGACGAACAAAGCGCGAGTTGAAGAGAAAAACGGATTAAAATTGATTTTCTTCAAAAAGTCTGTTTTTCGGCTTTAATTTGTAAACTAAAAAAGCTACAACTTTTTATCTGGAAGAAAAAAGGTGGCAATAAAATTTCACATCCAGATATGTCCTCTAAAAATCAAAATTCGAAAATTTTGTTGAAAGCCTCCAGGGGACTTCGTTTTCGCACGAGAAAATTTTATGTGCCCTTATTGCATCCGGGCACTCAATTTATATGTTCTTAAATCGTTGTGTTATTTACTTTTTCCTCATGGGTTCGCCATTCGCAAATCAAATATTTAAAAATTTAAATTTAACTAAACGACTGTTTTTCTAAAACTCAAAAAAAAATCCAAAAAGTATACGAGATAAAGAAAAAGGTAAAAAATCAAAGTTTTTCCTTTCGAAGAGTTCTACAACAATTTCCTCTTCCAGTTTACGATATTTTGAACCAAAGGATTTTTGACAAAAATTATATTCTTGGACTCATTGAAAGGAAAAATTTTTGATTCTGCTGGTACTATAATGTTATCTTCATTCCTTTTCTTTTAAATGCTTTGAATTTCAAATTTTAGTATTGCACTTGGAATGCTTTAATTTGCAGTTGAGTTAGAAAATTTAAATGACCGAAAAAAATTTTCGAAAATTAATATTTTTCTTGATTTGAGTGTTTTTCATTCATCATGCTTATAAATCTTTTGATTGTTTTTAGAAAGTAAAGCTCAGCTCTGTCTTGAAACGTATCATATTTTTGAAATTCGTTGGTGTGCATGATGAGTTTTTTTTCGCAGTTAATATGGTGCTAGAAAAGGAACATCTCTTACTCGAGGATCGTGGTAGCTGTGATACTTCTCTCGACCTTTGATACTCAGAGATTTGTTTCGTGATAGAAGACGATGACTCTACAAGCACTTCGTAGTCAAAGACGAATGAAAAGGAACAAATATTAGTGATAAAGGCCACGTACTTTTGTCCTTGAGGACAGTTGTAAGGCTGGAGTTAGAATCTCAAAATTCCAGCCATGAATCGAGAGCAAAAGTGAATATTTGCTGCTCGTATTGTGACCTTTACCTGCTCATTTTATAGATAGTCATTTCAAGCTAGGTCCGTTAAATTTCAACTTTATGAAGTTGTAGATAAATGAAAAATAGTAGCATGTTTCTTTTTATAGAAAATGTGGCTGTTGATATTTAATTTTTGTTATTGCAACTGTGAAGATTAAAAAATTCAATTTATTTCTAAATTTTAGTATAGATTTACAACCCAATGTTTTCATGAATAGACAGTCCAATGTCGACGACTTTCAACATTATCCACTAGGCTTTCGATTCTAGCACGGGTTTGGTTCTGATCTTGGGTTGAGTCGAAATTCACCGAATCTTAAACATCGTGGCGTGTCGTAGTGTTGCGCGACGTGACGCAGTTACAGCTAGGCCGTTGGGGTACTACGCTTTATCGCTATTCTACTGTTCTGTCATGCATGAGTGACCATGACACATCTCCCCGCGACTCCTCTCACCCACAGCAGCCGCTGCGGTGCAATTCTTGGAACGCCCGAATCGAAATTGCTACAATTGAAAGTCCAGTGTACTTTAAAATGAAGGTTTTCTTCAACTTAGAATGTCTGCATAACGTTAATAATTAATATTACGAGTAATAATAGTGACCTGAATATAGAGCCACAGTTTCTAAAATTGTATAAATCAAGTTGGAAATTTAAGGTGCGGTATTGTAAAGAGAGATTCCTTGGCAAATGACGATTGAATATCTTGTGCAATATGGAATCTGTGAACGTGCCTTTAAAGTCAAAATATGGATAGAATTGTTTGGAGATTTATATGTTTAATGAGTTACAACTTTGAGCTTATTATCTATAACAGAATGATTTTCGATCATTTTTAGCAGTAAGCACAAGTCCTTCAAACTGAAAAGTAATACTTTTAGATATCGGATTTAAGATTGTATTCTTGATTGTCGAATTTTTTCTTTCATTGTCAAGATTTTGCCGGTAGAATTAAAAATATGCGCCTGTTGTAAGTGTATAGATAATTTTGGTGAATTTATGTCGAGTGTAGGTGATTTTGTAACAAGTGTAGGTTAATCTCAATCAGTTCTTTATTTTTGTGTACAATTTTCGAATGGATTGCACATGTAAAGAAACTTTAAAATTTAGAATCAGCGTAAAAAAATCTTAAGGGAAAAGAATGGTTCGGAAGAACTTTTCTTACAAGAAGAATTTAGAAATGAAATAATTATTTAACAGGTTTGAATAACATAGTTATACATATAGTTACCTATTTATTATATATACATCTATTTAGTGAGTAACAGTAGAATTTTACTGATAACTTACCAACGCTTTACTAGAAAGCGATCTCATTGTATTAATTTTCTTACTGATTGTATTTAAGTAGACAGATGAGTGATTTCTTGGAAATATCGAAGTATGGCGTGCTCTAAAATCATAATTGAATAAACAAAAGCTTTTATCTATAAATTATTTTCCTAGGTTTTTTCATTTCCAGTTTGTTGGGGATTTTTTAGCATGCTGCATGATTATCTAGATGAAATTATTACTCTCGGTAAATTAGAAATATTAAAACTATTATATAGGCATTGATATATTTTTATTACAGCTATTGTCGAATTATATAATTTTATCAAGCAGTAACAGGGGTTCTAGCGATTCTTAGGAATGGAATTCAAGGCCTTTTTAAGGGTTTCCAGGTTATAAAGTTATAAGCTTATCCAAGTTGCGTTTTTTGTACATCAAATAATGAAACATCCGTCAATTTTAGGCCCTGCACTGTAATATTGGGAATAAATAAGTTCGAATTACGAAAATTTTCAATATACCTATCCAAATTCAGATAGTAAAATACTTAACATGCAGATTCGAAAATTTGTTATTTCTTAATCCTGTACGCTTAAAATTTGAGAATATTCGATTTGCATAAATGTTTAATGGGACGCGAATCCAGAGGGGGGCCACGGCGGCTTGCCCCCCCCACCCTATAAAAAAAAGCCTAGAATCGAATTTTTCAAATAAGATAATTGAAGTTTAATGTTCCAGAAAAAATAAATTAATTCGGGAGGATTGCGGCGAATTAACATGTTTAAATTCGCCCGAATTCTGCTTTCTGATTCGTTGAAACGAATTGGTCCAGAGGGAATTGAATGCGTGTCAATTTGCCTTAATTCGTGGTCCAGGTCATTTCGAAAAAAGTTTATGAACATTGCTTGCCTCGAGTCTCGAACCGGCGATCCCAAGTGTATAAGTCCAGAGGATAAAACTGAGCTACGGGAATCATTAATATATATTTAAAACAGATCCTATATGCCCCTGCACGTTAGTTATACCTTAAGAATTCGATTGAATAGGCAGTTTTTAACTGTATTCGCGATGGCGAATTCTGGCGATTTGGAGCTTGACTTAAAATCTCGCGGAATAGAATGAAGTGGCCGACACTAAAATTAATTCGTGTTAATTCTTTCAAATGAATAAGGTCCCCTAAAAAATGTCCGCTGAATTCAGACAAATAGGATATTTGAAGACTCTTCACGAATTTATACATAAAAACTTAAAAAGCAAAAAAATTGCCATCACCATTATTGGGGCTAAGGTCACGATTACTGGGATATTTACCTTAACTGCATAAATTAAAAAATGGAAAAATTAGTTTAATTAAGAAAAAAACTACAACGTAAAGTCTAAAAATACCTTTAAAAAGAAGTCAAAAACTTCGGAGAAAGCTTACTATCTTGGAATTTATCAATATTTTTAAAAACATTCAAATGTGTTTACTGTGTATTGAATAGAAATTTCACAGAAGAAGCAAAATGTGAATCTAACGCTAATTTCAGGGTACCATTTCCCTGCAACAAAAATTAGGCTTGCTAGTGAGAATGGTACCACTACTAAAGGTGTAGTTTCCCTCGGACTTGGGGTAAGAAAACGTCACGGCGAAAACAAAAGGCGATAGTTTTCGTACCCCAACTCCGAGCGAGATGGAACCCCATCTTAAAATTAGGTGCAACAAAATTTATCCCAGAGTTTTTACTGTGTTAATTAAAAGACTTCAATGTCAGAATTATTGAACTATATTTCAATTGTTTCTTTGAAGAAAAATTGTTGAGCTACCAAGCACGAAATACGTATTATCATTCGAGAAGCATAATTATATTCTGAAATATCATAACTCAGGGTGGCCTCTGGACCGGGAAACCAGGAGATGAACTTTTTTTAAATGCTAAGTTGAGTTGTTAACTTTCTCAATTATGAAATCATTCAGTTTACGATGTGGAATTCTAAAATCCTTTACGATCACAATTTTCCGATGTACATCTTCATTTTTAAGGGTACATTATCAATAAAGAGAATGTTAAAATGCAGTTTTGAAGACTTACACAATCCAAGATTAATATCTTTTAAAACTGAAATTTGTTGCAAAAAATGTTTCAAGTTGATCAACTGTAAATATAAATTAAATAATGATTTAAAAAATTAAACTCTAGTTCGTGTATTCGCAGTTGAACAATAATTGATTGATTTTATAGGGCGATTCTAAATCTGATAAAATTAAACAATTTACAGATTCTGACGTTAAAAATTGAACTGTTTCAATTCGAAAGCCTTAGCGTATTCGTTTATCTGCCCCCGCTCTGCGCCGGTGCAGTGTCGTGCCTGCTCTGCTCTGTCCGAGAGTGCTTGGCGCTACTCCGAATCCACTCCGGCGCACTCTGTGAGACACCATCCTAGGGCAATGAGGTTCATTATGCAAAACTAATCTCAGGTGGCAGCACCGAGCCGAGTACTAGACCCTCTGTCGATGAGATACGAATTTGAAGAAAAGAAATTTTGTTAATAAGTATAAAGTGCCATTTATACCTTGTAAAGATAACAAAATATATTTTTCAAACTTTCTCATCAATATTTTTTACATAGCATTCGTAAAAGGTTGATAAATCCTTTTCTGACTGTTACATCCAAAGTGAGGTTAGGTTTATCATAGTTCACCATATATCCCATTGTATGCATAATATTCACTAAAAGTATAAATTACCTTCGTATATAAGCACTAAACACATATTTAAGGATTATTTACCCTCATGTATTTAATTATAAGCAACCGTACACTATAAGCACTGTATTTTTTTGTCTCTCATTGACAGAGGATCTAGTACTCGGCTCGGTGCTGCCACCTGAGATTAGTTTTGCATAATGAACCTCATTTTTCGATATGCGCTGCTATAGAGCGTAGCCGAGCGAGCTCTCCTGCACTGGCGTAGATTGCTGGATGATACGACTTGCAATATTTTATGTCAAAAATCTCAATTATATGAATAGTTAATACATTAAATTACAAAAATAATTATAATGTGTACAGTAATTATTATAATTAATTAATTAATGATTACAATTTAATTTAAAACATTAATTATAATGTGAATAGTAATTATTATTAATTAATAATAATTTAATTTGAAACATTAATTATAATATATATGCTAGTAATAATTGATTTTAAAAATTAATTAATGTATAAATATATATTTAGAATTCTTTTCGTTATCCGCTCTCGAAAAAAGTGTTACAAAATTTCTTGTTTGCAGCGTTTAAAAGTTTTCTTGAGTTTCAATTTTTTTCCATACTTTAATTTAAAAAAAGTCTTTTAAATTTTGTTTGGATTCTTATACATTGTTAGTTGTTAACAGATAATTCATGTTTGATTCATGCTTGTTTTCGAAAGAAATGGTCAACACCTTTGTTAATAAGAAAAGATTTTTTTCAAGCCCCTGAAAACTTTCTAGTGTTATTAATGCAGTAGATGAATAATTTCCAATGCCCTTGAGTCGACATTGGAAATACAGCGAATATCCAAATTTTTCATTCTGGCATTGAATTAAATTATATGTATAACTTGTGGTTTCAGGCTTTTTCTGAACATGTACGGGGTTTTTTTAGCACAGA
>CAKNXH010058066.1:78723-89061 GCA_932178445.1 Andricus quercusramuli | reverse complement strand
AAATACTTGAATTTGAATAAAAATATAGTTGAATTTTCAACCAAAAATGGAAAATTTAAATTTTTACTATAAAAAAATAACTTTCAAGGAAAGGAAACAAATTTTTCGACAAAATAGTCGAATTTTCAATCAAAGAGATGAATTTTCAATCAAAAATGGAAGTTACATTTTCAGTTAAAAAAAAATAAACTTCAAAAAAAAAAAGAACTTTTAGCAAAATAGTTAAATTTTCAAACCAAAGAGATGAATCTTGAACTAAAAAACTTAATTTGTAACAAAATATTTTAACTTTTACCCAAGTAGTTGAATTTTCAATTTAAAAATTTTATTTTTCAAGAAAATAATTAAACTTTTAACCAAAGAAAAGAATTTTCAAGTAAAATTATGAATCTTCAACTGCAATACTAAAATTTTTAGTTTAAAAATTAAATTTCAATTAAAAATTAATTTTCAGTTAAAAATTAATTTTCAGCTACAGACAAAAGTTTTAAAGTAAGAATATTTTTTTGTTGCTAAAACTGTCTTTCCCGTGAAATAATGTCGGAACAATATTCACGCCTAAACTAACTCTTACGGTTTCATCCATCATCCATTCTCAAAGAAAAAGGTACAAGAATCGAGCGAATAGTGAAGGATCGTGTTTCGTCGCCATAGGGATGCTCAAAACCTGGCGGAACGGACGCACGTGCTCGTCTTTCTACGCTTCGTGAACTACAATTAAAAATTTTAAAACTCTCTTGAAGAAAATTAACCCGCATGGTAATCAGTCGTCACGCAGAGTGAGCTTTCTCTCTTTATAAACTTACAAAGGAACTTTTCCTGCTTTTATAGAAAATTATCAAGTAAATTATGCAAATAAATTCTCATTAGTCCAGGAAAATATATTTAATTATAATTACCCTCGCAAAAGTTCCGGATAGGAATTCATTTCCAATTATTCCGAAACAATCCGAATCATTCTGGAACCTGTATCCGAACCAATCCGAATCTATCTGAATCAATCCGAATCTATCTGAACCAATCCGAATCTATCTGAACCAATCAGAAAAAAGTTCTCAATTGCGTTCGATCCAAATCGGTTAAAAATTAATCCGACTCAATCCGGATCAATCCGATTCAGTCCGAACCAAATTTTCAATCCGAATGAATCCAATTCAATCCGAACTCGGATTCATTCGGATTGAAAATGTGGTTCGAAATGGTTCGGATTGAACCGGATTGAGTCGTATTAATTTTTAACCGATTAGGATCGAAAGAAATGAAGAATTTTTTCCGATTGGTTCGGATTGATTCGTGTTGGTTCGGATACAGATTTCGGAATAATTCGGAATAAATTCGAATTCGAAACTTTCGCTAGGGAAATAATTAAATAATTAAAGATTCATTCACTTGGTTGATTCTTGATTTGTTTAAATAATTTATTGGGAGAGTTTAACGATTGCAGAATGTTAATTAGGATGAATGGCCCGGAGACAATTCAACAACTCGAGAGTGTACTTAGGCTATTATTCAGTATTTTCTATTTCAGATTATGCTTGAGTCACATTGTATTTATTATAGTATACAATTACTGTCGGCCGCAGGTATAATTATACACGTCACGTTCTTCAACGGTTAATTATAGAGGAAAAACGTAGTCGAGTGGTTGATTTCTTGCTGGTTGAATAAAAGATTTTCCAGAAATTGACTGAATCTTCGTTTCATAAAACTAGCACAAATATTTCTCCATTTTCTTTAAAGCTTAATTTTTAAGAAAATAGCTCAACTTTCAATTAAATAAATGAATTTCCAACTGAAATGATAAATCTTTAACTGTAAGAGTTAAATTTTCAGTTTAAAAATTAATTTTCAACCGAAAAAAATGGGGTTTCAACCAAAGAAGGAAAAAAATTAATTTATCAGGAAACTTCCGTAAAATCAGTCAAATATGAATGTATTAAATAGATAAGAAATCATTAAAATCAGTAGAACTCCATTTAAATCAAATTTTTTTTTATTTCCTAAAGTTTTCTAGAAATGTGTAGAAAAAGTTAAAAATCCCTTGAACACTCAGTTAAAAAAATAATTTTCAAATAAAAAAACGAATTTGTAACAAAGTAGTTTAATTTTTAACTAAATACATAAATTTGTAACCAAGTAGTTGAATTTTCAACAAAAAAGACTAACTTTCTACCAAAAAAGACAAATGTTCCACAAATTACATAAACTAAATACACTAAAAAGACGAATTTTCAAATAAATAAATTTTCAACCCAATAGTTCAATTTTCAACCAAACAATTGAATTTTTGAGTCAAAAAGGAAAATTTTTAACTATAAATGTCACAGTTAAAGTTTCAACACAAAAAAATTAGTTTTTAATAAAAACTGTAAAGTTTTCAGTTATAAAAATTAATTTTTAACAAAAAAAAGGAATTTTCAAAAAAGTAGTTGAATCTTCACCCTAAAAAGATGGATTTTCAACGAAAAATATAACAGTTAATATTTCAACTGAAAAATATTTTGTTTTTAAATTAAAAACAGTTTAATTTTCAACTAATCAGTTGTATTTCTAATTTAAAAATTATTTTCTAGCATGAAAGAAAGAATTTCGAAAATATTTTCGACCAAGAAGAATAGAAGATTAATTTTCTTGAAAAACAAATTTAACCCAAATATGTGAAGTTTCAACTAAATAAGATAAATTTTCTGACAAAAATGGAATAGTTAAATCTCCAGTTGAAATAAGTAATCTTCAACCAAAAAGATGAATTTTCAACTGAAAATGTAATAGTTTATATTTAAACTAAAAAATATTCAAAATTTAGAATAACAGTTTATTTGAAAACAAAAAAAAACTGGTATAGTTAAATTTTCAATAACAAAAAAACCCAACAAACTTTCGACAGAAGAAGAAATTAATTTTTAACTAAAATGATGAATCTATAAATAATTGCTATAGTATTTAAAATAATTTTTGTTGTTGTAAATGAGCCATATAATATCTTTATTTTACATTTCTTATTTTTCAAAACGATTTATTAATAATATAAAATATTCTTTTCTTGAAACACCTAAAAATTCCTTAAAATGTTTGGAATCGCTAGGAATTTTTCGCAATTTAGGAAATTCTACAAAACTTTGACATTTTTTGATAATTTTTAAATTACTTGAAATTCTTTGGATTCTTTTAAAATATATAAATATGTAAAATTAATTAAAATACCTTGAAATTATTTAAAATCCCTTTCATATAAATTAAATTAGGTTTATTCATTACAGTTCTATAGAAAACAACCGTTGAAATCCCTCGAATTCTTTTAAATCCTTGAAGATTCAATATAATCCTTCAATAAATTTATTTTTTAGCTATTAAGAAAATTAAAACACGAAAAATCGATGAAAAACTCTAAAAAGTCTAAATGATGTCAGATTTTAAATTTTTGTTGTGAAAAATTTTAAAAAGGTACAATTTAGGGCTTTGGGCTAGGCTAGCGTATGTAGGTATTCATTTTCGAAAATATTTGTTGTCTTATAAAACGAATCAACCTGAAGGTCCTAATGTTTAGATAGAGTAATACAAGAAATTTTCTATTTTCAAAACGAATATCCCATTTTTATTATCATTATTTTGTTGTCTAATACCCTATTTCAAAAAGAACATTGGCTGAAAATTTAAAAAGTCGACTCGAACAAAATTTTTGATAGAAAAAAAAGATAATTTGTATGGAAGGTATTTTTATAACACTTGTTCACTTTTTTATAAAATCAAATTATTTTATTTAACATTACAATTATTTGTTTTCTGAATTTTTGTTTACGTTTGGATGCTGTAAATTTAAAATCTTGAATTTCTCAGCCATCTGTCACAAATGGTATATTTTCACATTTTTATTGTTAAAATTCTCATGCTTTAAAATTCGACGTTTAACATGAAACGCTTTAAAATTTAAATAGCACAATTCTAAAGGCCATAAATCTTCAAGGCTTTCAATTATCAATGTAAATTTCAGGTAAACACCTTTACCTTTGAGCGCTTTAAAAACAAGATTTGAAGCTTTTAATCTTTCAAACATGAATACCATTTTGGTTATTTTTAAAATTCGAAGCTTTCCAATTCGACATTACAATACGATTTTTTCTTCTCAATTCATTTTGTAAAGCCTTCAAAATTCTTCGTACTAGGAAATTTTTTATTCCATGTGAGGAATACAAATTTTTCCTTTTAACTCTTATAACTTTTGACCTAATTTAGATAGTATTGCTTTCTGAAACTGGTGAAGTCAATTGTCTTCTTTTAAAGTCGGCTGCGGGTTTTTATGAAAATATTGTTCATTCATACCAATATTTCCTTGAGTTAATGCTAATATTTTTCCTCTAAGTCTAAAGTCTAAGAAACTACTGAATAAAAATTGTAAATGATAGTAAAGTTTTGTTTTTTGGCACTGGTGATGTCAATTGTCTTCTTTCAAAGCCGGCTGCAGGTTTTCATGAAAATATTGTTCATTCATACCAATATTTCCTTGATTAAATGCTAATATTTGTCCTCTAAAGTCTAAGAAGCTACTGATCAAAAATTGTAAATGATAGTAAAGTTTTGTTTTCTGGCACTGGTGAGATTAATTGTCTTCTTTTCATGCCGGCTGTGGTTTTTCATGAACATATTGTTCATTCATACCAATATTTTCTTGATTCAATGCTAATATTTTTCCTCTAAAGTCTAAGAAGCTACTGAACAAAAATTGTAAATGATAATAAAGGTTTGTTTTCTGAGGTAAATTGTCTTCTTTCAAAGCTGGCTGCAGGTTTTCGTGAAAATATTGTCGATTCATATCAATATTTCCTTGATTTAATGCTAATATTTTTCCTCTAAACTCTAAGAAGCTACTGAACAAAAATTGTAAATGATAGTAAAGGTTTGTTTTCTCTTTTCTGATACTGGTGAGGTAAATTGTCTTCTTTCAAAGTAGGCTATAGTTTTCATGAAAATATTGTTTATTCATATCAATATTTCCTTGATTCAATGCTAATATTTTCCCTCTAAACTCTAAAGTCTAAGTCTAAGAAGCTACTGAACAAAAATTGTAAATGATAGTCAAGTTTTGTTTTCTGGCACTGGTGAGGTCAATTGTCTTCTTCCAAAATCGGCTGTGGTTTTTCATGAACATATTGTTCATTCATACCAATATTTCCTTCATTCATACCAATATTTCCTTCATTCAATGCTAATATTTTTCCTCTAAGAAGCTACTGAACAAAAATTCTGAACCTTGCAATGGAAACATTTATGAAAAGTAAGAGATAAAAAGAAAGCCTCCAGAATCTTATCTCTTCCGAATTCACCGAAATGAGAAAATCGAACATTTACCTTCCCTGATAAAAATTGTGGTCCCTAAGAAAGCGATAGCCGATGCAGTATACCTATGTAGAGTTATAGACAATAGATAGCCAACCCCACATTTTCATTAAAAGCTCGGTCTTTTAAAGCAACCCTTGTTTTTCCGGAAGATCGAACGAAATTGGTGTCATCGACATTAGGGGGAACCCTATACTGATGTACTCGATACTTCTTCTCTACAAGACTCGTTTTCACGAGAGTGCTCTTGTCTCCCTGGAAAGCATCGGCATCGGTAGCTGAGGAGAACAAGGGAATCTTTGTCGAGGAGAGGAGAGGAGAGCCTAATCCTCATCTCCTCTCAGCAAAACTCGCTTTCTGTTATGCACTCCTATAGGAAAGGAACTTGCTCCCCGTTTCCCACGGTTCGCCAGGTAAATCTTGAGTCGGGAGTTTTTAGTTTCCATCCTCCTGTTACGAGCCCGGTGCCCGGCGGAGGCTCCTTTTCCGTGCACTTTGGCCATCAACCCTGCGGGGACTCCTTCTTCAAGGAATGTCCTTTTACCTTCAACTTCAATGTTCAGTTTCTCCATACCGTAACGATCAAAGGAAATGAGAATGGCTGTAATATTGCCAAACATCGAAGGAAGTAAAAAATTCTCTCTTGGGTAAATGCTTAATAACCGTGAACGTGCCCAAATACACCGCACTGACCAGTTGCCGACTTTCTGTTTGCTTTCGATATCCGGAATATTTACACTTCGTGAACAAATTGTTGAAGCCGTGAACAAGAATTCTTGGAATTACTCTAGTCTCTGGTCTTGTGTTAACAAAGATAAGAATTTATTGATAAAAAAGTACTCGGAAAACCTGGAAATCAGGATGATGTCGGGGAATTTCGTTCGTCAGAGGAAAAAAATAATGTAAAGTTAATGCATAGAATTCCTGAACATAAAACAAGAATCCAACGGTTAAATTTGGAGAACCACCACAAAATGTTTCTATTGCAATTCCTTAAAATAAAAAAAGTTTGTTTCTTTTGACAAGAATAAAAAAGAGGAAAGAAAAATAAGAAGGCAACCAACTGGCTTCTCATTTTTCTTTCCTCTTTTTGATTTTTGTCCAAAGAAACAAACTTTTTTTATTTTTAGGAATTGCATTAGGAGAATTTTGTGGTGGTTGTCCAAATTCGATCGTTGGATTCTTGTTTTATTTTCAGGAATTCTATACATTAACATTAAATTATTGGACCTTAAATAGGATTTTGAATTTGATTTTAATCTAATTTAAAATTCTTAAATTTCAAAATAATATAAGCTGTCTACTGATGCTAGCAGATTATTTCACTCATTCAACAAACCATAAGTGAAATAATGTTTCTTAAATTTATGAAAATTTTCTTTCTATGAATCGAGATGAATAAATTTTCAAAGCAATCTTCATAGTGCAGCAATTCAGACTACTCGTGAGAAAGAAACATTTTTTAATGAAACATCAACTTCGCATATCTTCAAAATGTAAATTTTCCAAATTTGGTTTTCATGACTTTCTTACTCAAATCACTTTCGTAACTTTTATGTCTTTTGAAATATTTTAGTGTCGTTTTTCAAAGATTCCAAGAAATTTTGATAATTTTGTGGGATTTTAAAGGATTTTTAAAGATTCTAAAGATTCTAAAGATTTTAAAGATTCGAAGGTTTAAAGATAAAGATTTTTACTCAAATAACTTTAGTATATTCAAGTGTATTCATTCAAAGATTCCAAAAATTTGACAACAAATGTTGATAAATTTGTTGGATTATTAAGGATTTTTAAAGATTTTTGATATTTTTTAAAATACCTGAAAATTTTCAAAACTTTAGGGCATTTTAAAGATTTTGGCGAGGATTTTGGGTATTTGAAGAGTTTAGGGTAATTTAAAGATTTTGGATATTTCAAAGGATTTTAAAGACTTTTTTTTTAATTTTAAGGAATTTTCAAGATCATTAAAAATTGCAAGGGATTACAAAAGATTTTCAAGGATTTCAAATACTTTCGGGTACTAAAAAAAATTCCAAGGAATTTTCCATTGATTTCAGTAAATTAATGGGATTTCAAAGGAATTGAAATATTTTACGGTATTTTTAGTTATTCCAAAGCACTTTCAAGACCTTAAAAAAGTGTCAAGGGATTTCTAAATTTTCGAATTATTGTAGAATATTATAATAACATTTCAAATAATTTTTAATTGATTTTATAAAATTAATAAGATTTCAAATGTTTTAGAGTATTTTTTTCAATTCCAAGACATTTTTAAGAGCTTTAAAAAATTGCAAGGGATTTAAAAAGATTTGAAAGAATTTGAAATATTTCAGAGTATTTGAAATTATTCCAAAGCATTTTCAAAACCTTTAAAAATTTTAAAAAGATTTTAATAGCTTTCAAAAGATTTGATTATAGAGAATTTTAGAAGATTCCAAGGAATTTTAAATTGATTTCAATAATTTAAAGGGATTTTGAAGGGATAAAAATATGTTCGATTATTTAAAAAAATTCCAAAGCATTTTCAAGTGGTTTCTTAAGATTTTTCACGATTTTATAGGATTTGATGAGAAAATATCAGATTTCATAGATTCTCACGGGATTTCATCATATTTTAATAGACTTGATGGAATTTATTCAAAGCTTTAAAAATATTTTCAAAGATTTTTTGCGATTCATTTGAATCCTTTTTGAATTTACCCTAAATTCTTATTCATCCTGAATTCTTTTAAATTCTATTAAATTCTCGTTTTTCTAAATTTACTCAATTGTGCTCAATTCAATACATTCTTTAAATAATTGTTGTTTCCTTATTCTTTAAGCCTTTTGAACTCACATTTCATCAAATTCTTTTGGATTTTTCTTAACTCATTTAAAACTTACCGAAATCAATTAAATTTGTTGGATTATTTGAAAATTTGCAAATTTATTTGAATTATTCTGAATTTCACTTGAATTGCTTCGACTTCAAATTTTCGTCTTTAAATATAAATACTCAGGGGAAAAAATCACAGAAGAGACAAAAAACTTTGAAAATAAAGTTTTGGGGCCACCCTCTATAAAGAAAGGCACTGAATACAGTATTGCAGAATTTTCCATAAAGTTAGGCCTGAACGAGCTGGAAAAGGGATCTCATTTGGTCAGAGAAGTGGAAAACTGCAGAAAACCGAAACTACTGAGTCCAGCAGGTTACCGACAGACGAGTTTGGATGCAGACATTCGATAGCATCGTGTGTCCACTTTCATCCTCCGATTTCTTTTTAAGAAAACGAAACGGATTTTATTTTTTAAAGCCCCCCCCCCCCCCCCCGGCTGTCCTGAGGGCTTAGCCACTTATTTTTTGATAATCTCTTACGCCTTATCCAAAGTATTTATGCCAATCTGCTGATTTTTTTTATTCATTTTGAAATTCAAATGATGTCAATTATCTTAAGCTGAAATTCTGTTTCTTCTAGCTGGAAGGTAATAATCAGTAATCACACTAATCACAAGCTGGTACTCACGGACTGGTATTTTCTTGGGATCGGTGTTACTCAAGTGCTCCTCGACCTTGTCCAGTCTCTGCCTGAGTTTTCCACTTCTGTCAGCAACGGTTGTCAATTCCGCTGTCAAATCGGCAAAAATATCTTCAGCCGCTGTCAATAAGGATGCCAATTGTTTGAGGGAGGCCGTGAGGGCTCCATTCGCCACGGCCTCCAATTCAGCCCCCACTGGCCAATCCTGGGAGGCTTTGCCTTGAGGCACGTGGCCTCGAGATACATAACGAGGCTCTATTTTTCGAATCACGAACGGCATTTTTGATATTTTCTTTTTGCCACACTTGCACACATAACAGAAAAACACCCACTTATCCGATTTCCGATCTCGAAGTCACGAGAGACTCAGAGAGTGAACTCACAATCAGCGAATCCTGGGAACCAACCAGAGGACATTTTCAATTTTAAGCCTATAACGATCCTTTCTCAACAAGATAAGAAAGAAGTACACTTTTTACTTTCACATGCCTCGCGCTATTTTCACATGCCTCGCGCTATTTTCACATGCCTCGCGTCATTTTCACATGCCTCGCGTTATTTTCACATGCCTTGCGCATTACTTTAGGCGATTTTTTTAAATTGCGCGCGAAAATAAAAATTTGAAAAGAGGTGATTTCTCGCCTCCCCTCGTCGGGTTTGACATTTCGCGGTTTTCGTTGCGGAAGTAACGAGGACGTTACTTCCTGGAATGGGGTTCGTTTTCGAAAAAATTTCGCACTTCGCGTCGCGGCATTTTCGTGGTTTTTTTTTTTTTGGGATAGAAATACGACCCTCGCTGAATAGCAGCGAGCGACACAACGGTCGTACGCGAAGTGCCGGCCGGTTCAACAACAAACCTGGCCAACGTTCTCCCATTCAATTCAAGCGGACCAATCCCGCCTTTGAGAAAGCACGCGGCATGCGATCAGAGCGACATCTAGGAGCAAGCATTCATAATGCTTGTAGAGAATGTCAACTCTGTTGGTAACACTTTTCCTATTTTGAAAATTCTAACTAGAGTTCTTAAAAATTAAAGTTCTTAAATGCATCTTTTTTGGTTGAATTCAACTATTTTTAGAATAAAATTAAAATCCATTTTCTGGTTGGAATATAATATATCATAATTTAGTTGAAAACCCGTTTTTTTGTTCAAAATTTAATTATTTAGTTGATAATCATGTTTTCTAGATACAAATTAATTGCTTTAACTTAAAAATTAAGTCGTACATGCTTAATTGAGAATTTATCTTCACAAGCTGAAAATTCAAATATCTGGTTTGAAATTCCTGTATTTTATTGAAAATTCGAATTTTTTAGGAGAATATTTAATTTTCTTGGTGCCTAATTCATCTTTGTGGCTTGAAATTCCTTTAAAAATTCAAAGAATTAGTTGAAAATTCGTGTACTTTGATTTGAAAATTCATCTGACTGGTAGAAAATTGATCAATTTGGTTGAAAATTAGTTTTTTATTATTTAGAATTAATTTTT
>CAKNXH010058066.1:54615-78623 GCA_932178445.1 Andricus quercusramuli | reverse complement strand
TGTAACTGTTCCATTTTTGTTGAAAATTGATCTTTTTTGAGGAAAATTTAATCTTCTCAGTTGAAAATTATACTTTTTCGTTGAATATTTACTTTAATTTTATTGAAAATTAATTTTTTGACTGAAAAATTAACTATTCTATTTTTTGTTGAAAATTTCTCTTTTTTCGGTGAAAATTTAACTATTTGTTGAAAATCCGTCTTTTTTGGTGAAAATTATCCTACTTTATTTTTGGTGAAAAATTTATCTTTTGAGTTTAAAATAATTGTATTTGGCTTAAAATTAAATTTTTTTAGTTGAAGATTTGGTCGAAATGAAATATTTTTGGTTAAAAGTTCATTATTTTGATTAAAATCTTATTTATTTGGTTGAAAATTCGTTCCTTTTTAGATGAAAATTAATTTTTTTAACTATTACATTTTCGCTTGAAAATTTATATTTTTGGTTGAAAATTAATTAATTTAGCTGGAAACTTTTTTGTATTTTCTTTTCTTGGTTGAAAATTTATTGCCTTAACTAAAAATTCGATTCTTCTACTTTTGGTTGAAAAATCTTTTTTTTAGCGTTCATTTTTGTGACATTTTAACTATTCTAATTTTGGTTGAAAATTGATTTTTTTTAGATCAAATTCATGTACTCTGTTGAAAATGAGTCATTTTGGGTAGAAAATTAACTTTTTGGGTTGAAAATTCAACTATTTGATTAAAAAATAATTTTTTTTTTTGAAGATTGATCATTTTAGTTGAAAATTTATTTCCTTGATAATTTATCTTTTGGACTTGAAAACATTACTATAAAGTGTTTAAAATATATTTATAAATGAATTTTTTTTTGCATTAACATTATTAATTATTATTATTATTTTGGTAGAAAATCCATCTTATTGGTTAAAAATTTGAAAATTGATCTTTTTGATTGAAAATGAGTTTTTTTCTGATTTAGAATTAATTTTTCAAACTGGAAATGTGACTTTTCCATTTTTTGTCGAAAATTTATTTTTTTTTTTGTATAGAAATTTAATCTTTATGGTTGAAAATTATAATATTTCGTTGAAAACTTACTTTAATTTTATTGGAAATTTTTTTTTACTAAAAATTTAAGTATTCTATTTTTAGTTGAAAATTTGTCCATTTTCCGTGAAAAAACTATTTGTTCAAAACCTGTCTTTTTCGGTAAAGGTGTATTCTCATTATTTGAAATTTCATCTTTTTGGTTAAAAATTCTTTTCTTTGGTTGAAAATTTATTTTACGAACTGAAAATTATCCTGCTTTATTATTGGTAAAAAATTCATCTATTTATTTTAAAATTCATGTATTTGGTTAAGAATTATTATTTTTTTTTTTTAGATGAAAATTCACTTTAACTATTCCATTTTTTGGGGGAAATGTACCATTTTTGATAGAAATGTAATTTTTTTAGTTAGAAAAATTATACTATTCTATTTTTTCTTCAGATTTCATTAATTTCATTGAAAAAACAAAACTTTTCTAGTTGAAAATTGGTCTTTTTGTTGATAGAAAACTCAACTTTTGGATTCAAAAATCCACTATTTGGACAAAATTTCGAAGTTTTGGTTAAAAATTCATCATTTTGATTCAAAATTAAATTCTCTGGTAGAAAATTCGTTTCTTTTTAGTTGAAAATTAATTTTTTAACTGAAGATATAACTATTTCATTTTCATTGAAAAAATTATATTTTTAGTTCAGAATTGATTAATTTTGCTGAAACCTCGTTTTTTTCATTTACTTTTTTCCAACTGCAAATAGAAATATCATATTTTTGGTTTGTAAGTTTATTTTTTTTTTAGTTTCAAATTGAATTATTTGGTTGAGGATTCATTTTTATTTTAAATTGATTGTCTTCACTGAAATTTTAATTCGTCTTTTTCTTGTTGAAAAATCTTTTTTTTTTATGAAAAAAAATAATTTGTTGAAAATTTGTTTCTTTTTGTTGGCTGAACATTTATTTTTCTGACATTTTAACTTTTCTAATTTTAGTTGAAAATTGTTTTTTTTTCTAGATGAAAATTCATGTACTTTTTTGAAAATGAGTCTTTTTTGGTAGAAAATTAATCGTTTTGGTTGAAAATTCAACTATTTTGTTAAAAATTTATAGTTTTGGTTGAAGATTCACAATTTTAGTTAAAAATTCATTCCTGCGATAATTTTTTTGACTTGAAAACAAATTTTTTTGACTTGAAAACATGACTAAAAAGTGTTCAAAATATATTTAGAAATAATTTTTTTTACATTAACATGATTAATCTTCTAGTTTAAAGCTAAAGAGAATGACGAGATGGCATGGCTGATTTTTATTTCCCCTGAAAATTATAAAATTTTCTTTCAGGTTAAATTTTAAGCAAAAGAAATTGATGTTTCACTAAAAAGATATATTTTGCACCAAAACGATTAATATCCTACAACAAAAGCCGAATTTTCAACAAAAGTTCTTAATTTTCAAGAAATAGTTTAATTTTTAACCAAAGAAATGAATTTTGAAATCGAATGAGGAATTTCTTTGACCCAAAAAACTAATTTTCAACCAAGAAGAATAATTTTCTACAAAAATACGATTTTTTGACAAAATGCAAGAATTGAAAACAAAAGAAGGTAATTTTTCAACCTAACACGGAGTGGTTAAATTTCCAGTTAAAAAAATTAATTGTCAACAAAAAAAAATAAGAATTTTTTAACAAGATAGTTAAATTTTTAACCACAGAAATGAATACTCAACTTTAATAATAAATTTCTGATAAAAAAACATGAATTTTCAACCAATCGTTGAATTATTGAACAAAAAGATGAATTTTCAAACCAAAAATAATAATTTTTAACAAAATACATGAATTTTCAACTGAAAAGGATATATTAAAAAAAAATAGAAAAGCTGTATTCACAGTTAAAAGATTATATTTTGACCATAAAAGCGAGTTTTCAACATACTAGATAAATTTTCAACCAAAGAAATTAATTGGGAATCAAAAAAATGAATTTTCAACAGAAAAGATTATTTTTATACTGAACAAGATTAATTTTTGACAAAATGCAGGAATTTTCCAACAGAAAATTTACATTGTTGAGCAACAAAATAGTTGAATTTTTAACCAAAGAAAATAATGAATATATATTTCTGTACATTTCAAACAAGAAATAGAATAGTTGTATTGACAGTTGAAATATTAAATTTTAACCATGAAAGCGAATTTTTGATGAAATAATTAAATTTTCAACCAAAAATGTCAACCCAAAAAATGAATGATCAAAATATCAACCCGGAAGATTTATTTTCTACCAAAAAAAGATTAATTTTCTACTAAAAAATATTAATTTTCAACCATAATGATGACTTTTCTACCGGAAAGGACAAATTTTCAACAAAATGTATGAATTTTCAACAAAATATTTTAATTTTATATTAAAGAACTCAAAGTTTAGAACTAACACAGGGCAGTCCAATTTTCAGTTAAACAAATCAGTTAAAAAAAAAAGAATTTTCAACAAAATAATCAAATTTTTAACCAAAGAAGTAAATTTTCAAATATAATTATGAGTCTTCATTAAGAAAAAAAATTTGAACCAAATAGTTGAATTCTCGATTTAAAAAATTTCAAAACTAGTTACAAATTTCATCAGCTTAGTTGAAAACTGATCTCTTTGGTTGAAAAAACGTTTTTTTTGTTAAAAATTTACCTCTAAGTTAAAATTTCATTTTTCTGGTTTAAAAATTCAACAGTTTTCACAGAAAATTCATTTCTTGGCTCGGAAGTTTAACGATTTGGATAAAAAAATTTTCCTTTCTTGATTGAAATATCTTTTTTTCTGGAAAATAAGTTTAATTTAATTTATATTAGAGAGGGTTCAAACTATTTATACCTAAATAATTTTTTTGTTAAAAATTTGTTTTCTACTGAAAATTGAGCTTTTATATTTTTGATTAAAAATTTTTCTGGAGAATTCATCTTTGTAGGTTGAAAATTTAAATAATTTGTAGAAAATTTGAATATATTGCTCAAAATTCCTCTTCTTGGGATGAAAATTCAACTAATTTGGTATAAAATTAACTTTTCCGTTGAAAATTTATATTTTTGAATGTTTGATAGAATTTTTTTTTTCTTGACTGACAATTCTTTACTTATTAAAAATTCCCCTTTTTGGTTGGAAAATTCATCTTCGGCTCAAAAGTTTAACTACTTGGTTAAAAATTGATTTTTTTTAAACTTTTCAATTTTTTGTTGAATTTATGTTTTTCAGTTGAAAATTCGTCTTTTTTGTAGAAAATAATTCTTTTTTGTTAAAAATTCAATTAATTGGTAAAAGATTTGAGTATTTTGTTGAATTTTTAACTGTTTTGTTGGAAATTCATCTATTTGCCTTTTATTTATATTTCATTTTTCTATTCGCTTCTTCCTGATGATTATATTTTTAGTTAAAAATTTTATTATTTGTTTGAAAATAGAACAGTTTTTTTTTAAAAGTCATCCTTTCTGGTTGGATATTCTACATGTTTTTTTTTAATTCGTCTATTTGTATTAAAAATTTCATATAAAAACTTGAAAATAAGATTGCATTTATTTGTTGAAAATTCATTTTCTTGGTTGAAAATATTTTTTTCCAACGGAAAATGTAACTATTCCAGTTGAAGATTCATAATTTTAGTAAGCAATTCATCTCTTTGGTTGAAAGTTGAAATTATTTGTTAAAAATTGATTTTTTTTTTAAATTAAAGATTCAACCATTTGTTTGAAAATTCCTTTTATGTTGATTTTTGAACTATTAGTTTTTTGTTAAAGAATTCATATTTTTGACGAAAATTCAATTTTTCAAGTTGAAAATTTAACTGCATTCTAAAAAAATTGATCTCCTTGGCTTAAAAATGCAACTGTTTTTGGTTGATGTTTTATTTTTTCAAATTAAAAAATCGACAATTTGGTCAAAAATTCATCTTTATAGGTAGAAAATTCAAATATTTAGTTACAAATTTAACAATTTGGGTAAAAAACCATCTTTTTAGTGAAAAATTCAACTATCTTATAAAAAATTTTTTTATAAGATTATTTGGTTATTTTAATTTTAATTATTATTTGGTTAAAATTAGAACTATTTTTCTTAAGTTTAATCTTTTTTGTTTGAAAATTTGACTGTTTAGTTCATAATTTAGCTTTATAAGCTGAAAACTCAACATTTTTGTTAAAATTGGACTAATTCGTTGTAAAGTTAATTATTTTGTCGAAAATTTAACTGTTTCTAGTCGAAAATTCAACTGTTTTGTTGAAAATTCTTTGGTGATGAAAAATTGATCTGTTATGGTAAAGAAGGCATCTTGTTGACTAAAGCGAATAAATAAATTTGAAATGTTGTAATTTTTATCTGAATTGTTTTATTCCGAAGGTGAAAGATTCTATGTAAGAAAAGTTACATAACTTTTATTTTAACACACAATTTTTTTTGATCTCCTGTTTTTATATGAAGGATAACTTATCGTGTGTCGATAACCGTCAATGCTACCAGCGGTCGGCAATAATTTACCGCTTGTGAAAAATCATTTTTGGAATTTTTTTTGTAGCAGTAAAAATTTATTGGTACATAAACGTTCCTTAGACACTTTTTTTTTATTTTTTCAAACTTTTAGTTTGATATCTCATCTCGAGTGGAATTGGAATTATCTACAAGCAAATGTCGGTAAGGTAGGAATCGGGTGTCACATACCCTTAAGATCAGAAGAATTTTAAATGTTGAAATGTTTCTAGTTAAAAGTCGAATTCCAAAAACTGAAAATTTTCACTATGAAATCATGAAAAGATTGAACTTGAAACTTGAAAGGAAGAAATGAGTGAAAAATAAATAATGATAAATCTTTCTCTTTTCTGCGGAGCATCAACTTTATTTGCAAGAAAAGAATAGTTACTTTATTAATACATTTTCAAAACATGAGATAACTCTAAAACTAAAATTACGTACCAAATACTTATTTTTTGATTTAGCAAAACTTTTTTTAGAATTATATAATTTTTTTTGGGTGGCACTTATCGTATGTCGATAACCATTGCTGCTGCTATCGGTTGGTATTGATGCACAGCCCGTACCGACTGAAGGTATCGTATTTATTGGGAAATTTAATTAAACAATTAATATCAACTCCTTTATTTCAAAAAATTTTGTTTAAATTTATACTATGAATTAAACCGAATTTTGGAAACTTATATTCTAGTTAATAACAATATAAACTGTTGATGAGGTATGTTAAGACGTAAAACGTCGGTCAATAATCTGCGATTACCATTTGTAGATAAAATAGAACTTAATATAATTTGAAATTTTACAACATTGAATTTTTAAAAGAAATTTGGTCAAAGCGTCGATAATCATTGTTATTTAATTATTATTACAATGCATGGATTCAGTATTATTAATTCATTTTGATATCAAAATTTAATTAAAATTAATTAATTAAATCAAATTCCTCATAAGTTGTGATATTAGGAACTGAATAAAAAAATCCAACTATTTTTGGTAGAACCTAAATATTTTATGCTAGAAAATTTACCTGTTTTGTTACAAATTCATCATTCTGGATTGAAAATTCATCTTATTTGGTAGAAAAGTAATTTTTTTGAAAATTCATTTTTCTTGTTTGAAATTATTTCTTTTCTATCGAGAACTGATCTTTTTTGTTGGTCGCCTATCTTTTTTGATAGAAAATCTGCCACTTTGGATAAAAAATTTATCTTTTTCTGCAGAAGAGTCATTTTTCTGGAAATTTATTTATTTTGTGGAAAATCCAACTATTTGGTTAAAAATTCAACTATATTATTTTAAATTAACCTACTTTTTCAAAAATTTTGTCTCTTTTGTTTCAAAGTTTAACAATTTGCAAATGCAAGTATGTGGTTGAAAAAAACTTTTTTTTTAAATTCATCTATATGTTTAAAAATTAATTTTTGCATTGAAAATGCAAGTATTTGAAAATTCGTTTCTTTCGGGTGAATTCAGCATTTCATTACTGAAAATTTAAATAATTTTTGGGTAAAATATCTACTATTACATTATTTGTTGAGAATTCATCTTGGATTGAAAATATTCTTTTTCTTTAGTAGGAAAAAATAATTTTTTTTTGGAAATTCATCTTTCTTTATTTAAATTAATTTTTGTTTTTGAAAATTAAACTGTCTTTCAACAAAATCGTCTTGTTGGCTTGAAAATTCATTTGTTTCGTTGAAAACTAAATTTTGTTGTTAAAAATTTAACTATTTGGTTGAAAATTCATATTTCTTGTCTGAAAATTAACTTTTTTTTTTTTTTTTTGTTTGAAAATTAATGTATTTAGTTGGAACTGTATTTTGGTTAAAGTTCAATCGTTTTTGTTACAAAATTCGAAAATTAATTTGAGTATTTATTTTCGTAGGTTGAAAATTGAACCATTTGGTTGAACATTCTTTTGGTAGATTGAAGATTCAACTGTTTGATTAAGAATTGAACTATATTTTTTGAAAATCACCTATTTTTGGAAAATTCGTCTCTTTTATTTTAAAGTTGAACTATTTAGCTGTAAATACAATTATTTGATAGCATAATTTTTTTTATTTCAGCTATTTGGTTGAAAGTTCATCTTTCTGGGTTAAAAATGAATTTTTTTTCAGAAAGTGTAACTGTTCGGTGGAAAACTAATCTTCTTTGGTTGAGGATTCAATTATTTTGGATGGAAAATTCGTCTGTTTTGATTAAAAATTTTTTGGTAGAAAAGTGATTTTCTGAAAATTCATTTTACTTGGTTTAAAATTAATTTTTCTTGGGTGAAAATAAATTTTTTCGTTGAAAATGTAACTATTTTGTTGTAGAATCATCTTTTTCTCATTGAAAATTTAATTCTTTTTTTGTACATTCGTATTTTTTGTAGAAAATTTGTCCTTTTGAATTTTTTTTTTCGTAGGAATTTCATTTTTTCATTTTTCTTGATTAAAAGTTAACTTTTTTGTTGAAAATGCAAATGTGTTTGGTTGAAGTATAATTATTTCTGTTTTCTAAATTTGATCATTTGGTTGGATATTCATCTTTGTAAAAGTGAAAAAAATGTGAATGTAGGGATTTTAATTTTAGATAAAAAATAGTTTAATTCAACGAGAAACATAAATTTCAACAAAATAGTTGCATTTTCAGTTTAAAAAATTATTCGTCAACCAAAAAAAAATTTTTTTTAAAATAATTGAATTTCTTCCAAGTGATTGAATTTTCAACAAATAGATGAATTCTCATGGGAAAATATAATGTTCATGTTTCAACGAAAATTTCTTTTTATTTTGAATAAAAAACAGTTAAATTTGACAAAGTAATTAAAGTTTCTATCAAAATATTTGAATTTTCAAACGAAAAAGGCGAATTTTTAACAAAATAGTTACATTTTCAACCAAAAGATGAATTTTCAACTAAAAAATATGACTTCTTCACAAAAAATGCAATAGTTGTTATTTCAGCCAAAAATATTTTAATTTTATATAAAAAATGGTTAAATTCAACCAAATAGTCAAATTTTCTACCAAAATAGTTGAATTTCCGACCAAAAAAAAATCAATTTTCATTTTTCAGCCAAAAGTGGAATGATATTTTACTTCTGGACCAGAAAAAAGTTTTGAAAATGTTTTAGAAGGTTTATTAAAAAATTTGGAAAGTCTTCAAAGTGAAAAAGTACCAAATAGAAATATCTTTTGTTTAAATATTTTGAATTGCTTCAAAATTGTAATAATTTTCACAGATTTAAATTATTTACCTGTGTTGCAAATCACATCTTCAAAGAAAATTAAAAGAGATAGTTATCAAATTTCCAAAAATGGTAGTTACTGATAATTTTTCAATCTGGAAAAGCGGTAGAGAGTGCCAGTACTTCTGACTTCCGCTTTCCAGCTCTTTAAAAATTACTATTTTCAATAAAAAATTTTTATTAATGTTTATAATTTACTGATAAAACAAAATTTATTTAACATACTGTAATTAAAATGGTAACTATAGTAATTTTTTATGTTTACTATTCTAATATTTCAAAATCAAATGTTAAATACGAAAATTAATAAACGATTAGTGAGATTCATCAAACTAATTAAAATTTATTAATATTAAACATGAATTTAATCTTTGGTCGATTGACGTTATTTCTCTTATAATGCTTTGTTCTGAAATTTAACAAAAAAATAAATAAAGTGGCTTTTTTTTGATTTTTGGGAAAAATACAAATATTCTTGTAATAAATTTATAAAATAAGGTATAAAGTAATTATAATTCCATTAAAAATCAAAAACTTTGGATTAAGATTAAGACAAAGATTTTTGATCATTTTTGTATATTTTGACAAAAATAAAAATATTTTCTGGTCTCCCCGAATGATATTTTACTTTTGGACTAGAAAAAAGATTCCCCGAAAGGCTTCAAACAAATAATCTGGAGAAGTTGAATGAATATAAATAAATATATTGTAATTATTTAAAATTGCTACAATTTTTTGAAATTCTTGAACTGTGGTGCAAATTAAATTTTCAATGTCAATTAAAAAATAGATATTAAATTGCCAAAAATAACAAATACTGGTAATTTTTTGAGCTGTAAAAGGGGTAGAGTGCGACAGTATTTCTGCCATCCCCTTTTTAGCTTTAGAAATACCATTTTTATTGAAAACATATAAATGTTTATAATTTGTAACTATTCTAATATTTCATATGAAAAAAACTCAAAAATGAATTTTTATAATTTAGTTCCAATATTAACCAAGTTGTTGAATTTTCAACCAAAAAGATTCATTTTCTACCAAAAACGACAAATTTTTAATGGAATAGATGAATTTTCAAACCACTATTTGAATTTTCAACTGAAATAGATAAACTTAAAATCAAAAATTTATAAGTTAAATTTTCAGTTAAAAAAGTTAACTTTCAACCAATAAAATCGAATTTTCAACCAAATTATTTTCAACTGAAGTCAAGAATCTTCAACCAGAAAAAATGAATTCTTAACAAAGTAGTTCAACTTTCAACCAAGTAGTTAAATTTTCAACTAAAAAAGATAAATTTTCAACCAAAAAAGAGAACTTACAATTTCAATTAAAAAATAAATCTTTTACAAAAAATATAATATTCAGCAAAATAGACAAATTTGTAACCAAGGAATGAATTAGGAAATAAAATGATGAATCTTCAACTGGAATAGTTATATCTACATTTAAAAAATAAATTTTCAACCAAAAAGGGAACGAATTTTTAACAAAATAATTAAATTTTTAACCAACGAGAGGAATTTTCAACTAAAACAAAAAAAAAAACTAAAAAATGAATTTTTATCAAATAGTTCGAATATTAACAATGTAGTTGAATTTTCAACAACAAATTAATTTTATATCAAAAACGACAAATTTTTTACGAAATAGATGAATTTTTGACCCACTAGTTGAATTTCTAACTGAAAAAGATAAACTTACAATCAAAAATGTTTAAGTTAAATTTTAAGTTAAAAAATTTAATTTTCAACCAATAGAACCGGATTTTCAACCAAATTATTTTCAACTGAAATCAAGAATCTTCAACCAGAAAAAATGAATTTTTAACAAAGTAGTTCAACTTTCAACCAAGTAGTTGAATTTCCAATTAAAAAAGATACATTTTCAACCAAAAAAGAAATACTTGCAATTTCAATTAAAAAATGAATCTTTTACAGAAAAAGAATATTCAACAAAATAGAAAAATTTGTAATCAAAGAATGAATTTTCAACTAAAATGAAGAATCTTCGACTGGGATAGTTAAACGGACATTTAAAAAAAAAAATTTCAACCAAGAAACAACGCATTTTTAACAAAATAATTAAATTTTTATCCAGAGAGGGGAATTTTCAACTAAAACCAAAAAAAAACTCAAAAATGAATTTTTATAATTTAGTTCCAATATTAACCAAACTTGTTGAATTTTCAATAGATCAATTTTCAAACCACTAGTAAAATGTATAAGTTAAATTTTCAGTTGAAAAAGTTAATTTCCAACCAATAAAATCGGATTTTGAACCAAAATGTTTTCAACTGAAGTCAAGAATCTTCAACCAGAAAGAAATGTTATTTAACAAAGTAGTTCAACTTTCAACCAAGTAGTTGAATTTTAAACCAAAAAGATTAATTTTCTACCAAAAACGACAAATTTTTAACGAAATAGATGAATTTTCAAACCACTTGTTGAATTTTCAACTGAAATAGATAAACTTGCAATTAAAAATGTATAACTTGAATTTTCAGTTAAAAAAGTCAATTTTCAACCAATAAAACCGAATTTTCAACCACATTATTTTCAACTGAAGTCAAGAATCTTTAACCAGAAAAAATGAATTTTTAAGAAAGTAGTTCAACTTTCAACCAAGTAGTTAAATTTTCAACTAAAAAGATCAATTTTGAACAAAAAAGAATTACTTACCATTTTAATTAAAAAATAAATCTTTTACAAAAATATAATATTCAAAAAAATAGACAAATTTGTCACTAAGGAATTAATTTGGAACTGAAATGAAGAATCTTTGACTGGAATAGTTATATCTACAATTAAAAAATAAATTTTCAACCAAAAAACAACGAATTTTCAACAGAATGATTAAATTTTTAACAAAAGAGAGGAAGTTTTAACTAAAACCAAACAAAACTAAAAACTGAATTATTAACAAATATTTCCAATATTAACCAAGTAGTTGAATTTTCAACCAAAAAGATTAATTTTCTACCAAAAACGACAAATTTTTAACAAAATAGATGAATTTTCAAACCACTAGTTGAATTTTCAACTGAAATAGATAAACTTACAATTAAAAATGTATAACTTAAATTTTCAGTTAAAAAAGTTAATTTGCAACCAATAAAACCGATTTTTCAACCAAATCATTTTCAACTGAAGTCAAGAATCTTTAACCAGAAGAAATGAATTTTTAACAAAAGAGAGGAATTTTTAACTAAAACAAAAAAAAAAAAACTAAAAACTGAATTTTTAACAAATAGTTCCAATATCAACCAAGTAGTTGAATTTTCAACCAAAAAGATTAATTTTCAACCAAAAAATAAATACTTACAATTTAAATTTAAAAATAAATCTTTTACAAATAATATAATCAACAAAATAGACAAGTTTGTAACCAAGGAATGAATTTGCAACTAAAATTAAGAATCTTCGACTGGAATAGTTATATCTACATTTAAGAAATAAAATCTCAAACAAAAAACAATGAATTGTTGACAGTATAATTAAATTTTTAACCAAAAAGAGGATTTTTTAATTGAAAAAAAAACAACTAAAAAATGAATTTTCAACAAATATTTCGAATACTAACCAAGTAATTGAATTTTCAACTGAAAAGATTAATTTTCTACCAAAAACGACAAATTTTCGACGAAATTGATGAATTTTCAACTGAAAAAGATAAACTTACAATAAAAAATGTATAAGTTAAATTTTCAGTTAAAAAAGTCAATTTTCAACCAATAAAACCGAATTTTCAACCACATTATTTTCAACTGAAGTCAAGAATCTTTAACCAGAAAAAATGAATTTTTAAGAAAGTAGTTCAACTTTCAACCAAGTAGTTAAATTTTCAACTAAAAAGATCAATTTTGAACAAAAAAGAATTACTTACCATTTTAATTAAAAAATAAATCTTTTACAAAAATATAATATTCAAAAAAATAGACAAATTTGTCACTAAGGAATTAATTTGGAACTGAAATGAAGAATCTTTGACTGGAATAGTTATATCTACATTTAAAAAATAAATTTTCAACCAAAAAGCAACGAATTTTCAACAAAATGATTAAATTTTTAACAAAAGAGAGGAAGTTTTAACTAAAACCAAAAAAAAACTAAAAACTGAATTTTTAACAAAGATTTCCAATATTAACCAAGTTTATCTATTTCAGTTGAAAATTCAACTAGTGGTTTGAAAATTCATCTATTTCGTTAAAAATTTGTCGTTTTTGGTAGAATTTTCAACTGAAATAGATGAACTTACAATTAAAAATGTATAACTTAAATTCTCAGTTGAAAAAGTTAATTTGCAACCAATAAAACCGAATTTTCAACCAAATTATTTTTAACTGAAGTCAAGAATCTTCAACCAGAAAAATTGAATTTTTAACAAAGTAGTTCAACTTTCAACCAAGTAGTTAAATTTTCAACTAAAAAAGATACATTTTCAACCAAAAAAGAAATACTTACAATTTCAATTAAAAAATAAATCTTTTACAAAAAAAATATTCAACAAAATAGAGAAATTTTTAATCAAGGAATGAATTTTCAATTGAAGTGAAGAATCTGCAACTGGAATGTTAAAATTTTCAATTGAAAAATAAAATAATTTTCAATAAAAAAAATGATTTCCAATGAAATGGTTAAATTTTCAAGTAAAGAAATGATTTTTTTGATCAAATTAGTTAAATTTTTAATCCAAAAAGACGAATTTTCAACAGAACAATTAAATTTTCAAACAGAAAATGACTTTTTAACAAACCTGTTAAATTTCTTACAAATAAGATTATTTTTTCACCATAAAGTTGAATTTTCAACCAAAATGGTTCATTTTCAACGAGGAAGATTAATTTTCTACTGAAAAAGGCGATTTTTTATCAAAATACATGAATTTTAACTAAAAAATATATACATAGATCACAAGTTAATTGCTTGGATTACTTCAATTACTTCTAATTATATGGATTACAAGTGGATTACTTTTGATTATACCGGATTACTCCGAGCTATCTGGATTACAAGTTGTATTTATTTGTATTTAACTGTATTTTATTCTACAAAAAAGTGCAAATTTTAACAAAAAATTAGAGTTTTAAAAATGTATTTTTGATGATTTAAATTCTTCAAGAGTGTCGCAGAACGTAAAATCTGGGACTATGATTGTAAAATCTCGACATAAATCATTAGGTCTCTCAATAAAACCGAATCTCCTACCAGCTAGAAAATTGTCACTGATCCCTTACGTATCAGCCCTACCTGACCTTATCCGAAATTGCGGAAGGATCAGGACCAGTGATTGGCCCAAGTCCTCTTCAATAGGTTTCTATGGGTATCATCATCAAAGCTGCGATTTCGTTAAGGACGAATATACCAAGGCTTACCTAAATGTAGAGGATAATAAATTCCTCCACAAATAGGATCACAAAGCGAAATTGCTTCAAATTCCACCCTAAGTGACACGTTTTATGTAAAATTCTCATTTCAACAATGCAAAAGAGACAGAATCCCTTCATTTTTAGAGAATTAGATCCAGAGACGTACAATCTACATTTAGGAGCAGGGGAGAAATAATTATATTTTGTTATTCAATTTTCATGGTTAAGAAACTCTATCTTTAATTTTGGAATAAAAAATTAGAAAAAGTAGTTTTCGAGTGCCTAAAAAAGGGTTTCGTAGCCTATTAAAACGTTAATTGAGTCGTTTAAGCCTCCCACTCACATATTTTTTTCACAGCTACTCCCCCTACTTTCCCCTACTTTCCCCTACTTTCCCTACTTTCCCTACACTCACTTTTACCTTCACTACGCCTTTCCCAACATCTTTTTCCTTTACTTCCCCCTCCCCTCGATACCCAGCTGGCACACCCCTTCCATCACTTCTCTTCCCCAGCGATCACTTCTTATTCCTTTCTCACCCTCATTTGTAATCATTTCCCCTATTACCATTCACTTATGCTCACTTCTCCTACTTTCTGTTTCTAATTTCTCCTACTCCAACTCCCCTCATTACCCTCACTTTCCTTAGTTTCTATCCTCTCACTTCTACTGCACTCCCTTATTTCCTCTACTACATCTCTTCAATGTTTTCTTATTTTCTCTTCTTCCGCTCCTCTATTTCCTCTTATTTCCTCTAACTTTCCCTTACGTAGCCTCTCCTTATTTCTGCTCACTTTCCAAAAATCCTCTTCCTTCATTCCCCCGCACTCACACCCTCTTATTTTCCCTCACTTTTCCTACTTCTTCACACCTAACTTTTCATACTTCACCTCTCCTTACTCTCAATATATCCCCTCCCCTCATTTTTCCTACTTTACCTTCCCTCTTCACCCCTAATTTTCCATACATCACCTCCCCTCACTTTCAATATATCCCCTCCCCTCATTTTTCCTACTTTACCTTCCCTCTTTTCTCAAAATTTCACCCTGATTTACCTTACTCGCTCACCCCTCATTATCCCACACTTCTCCTACTTCCCTTTATTAATTTCCTCTTCCCTTACCTACTTTCCCTTCCGTAATTTCCCCTAACTTTCCATGCTTTCCTCCCCTATTTTACTCTCACTTTCCCTAATTTCTCTTTCCTCATTTCCACTCAGTTCTCAGTTCCCCCTCTTCCCCTTGTACATCAGTACATCACAGCGCAAAATGATCTCAAAGCAGGAGAAATGGGATGGCTTTTCTCGAAAATAGGGGAATAAATCAAATAAATATATTTTAATTAAAATTAACCAGAAAAGACTACTTTTCTTCTAAAACAGTTGCATTTTCGACCCAAAAAGATTAATTTAAAAAAAAAGTAATAGTTGATTTTTCAACCAAAAAATATAATTTTAAATCAAAAACAGTTGACGTAAAAAGAGTTTCATCTAAATAGTTAAATTTTTTAACAAAATTAATTATTTTCTACCAAAAGAGATGAATTTGCAAACAAAATAAACAAAGTTTGAACAAAATAATTAAATTTTCAACATTTTCAAATTTTTATCAAAGTATGTATTTGAATTTTCAAACAAAAAAGATGAATTTCCAACAAAAAAAGTTGAAGCCTCAACTAAAATAGATGAATTTTCAACCAAGCAATTTCATTTTTACGATGAAGAATAATTTTATAGAA
This sequence comes from Andricus quercusramuli, assembly GCA_932178445.1. Classification (NCBI taxonomy): domain Eukaryota; kingdom Metazoa; phylum Arthropoda; class Insecta; order Hymenoptera; family Cynipidae; genus Andricus; species Andricus quercusramuli. The sequence goes on along the minus strand of CAKNXH010058066.1, from coordinate 62,765 downwards.
AAGAGACGAATTTTCAAAAAAATAAAATAAAATAAAAAATAAGTTTCGAAAAAATAATTTAATTTCCAAACAAAGACATGAATCTTCAAGTGATCATCTGTTTTTTTTATCCGAAATTAAACTATTTGGTCAAAGGTTGACCTACTTTGTCAAAAATTCATTTCTTTGGTTGAAAAACAAACACATATTTCAAAGTTACACTACTTCGTAAAAAAAAATATTTCTGGTTGAATTTTTATCATTTTAGTTGAAAATTCATCTATTCGGTGGTAAATTAATCTTTTTGTTGAAAATTTTTTTTTTTTTCGAGTTGCGAATTCATGTAATTTGTTACTAATTTTTGTTTTTTTTGTGGATAATTATTCTTCTACTGAAAATTAGTTTTTTGTAAGGAATCCAATTTTTTCACTATTCTGGTTGAAGGTTTGAAAATTGAAAATCTTGTTGAAAATTTGTTTTCTTCGGTGGAAAATTAATTTTCGTTTGTGTAAGAATTAATTCTTCTTGTTTAAAAATAAAACAGCTTGGTTGAAAATGAATCTGTTTTGGTTAAGGATTTACTTATTTTGTTGAACATTCGTCTTTTTTTATTTGAATTCAACTGTTTTGGATTTTAAATTTTAATATTTTTTATTTGAAATATTATTTATTACATGTTTAGTTGAATATTCATCTACTTGGCTGAAATTTAACTAAACTGTTAATTTTTTTTTTTTAATTTTTGAATTGTGAATAAATTTTCTTCACTTTTCTGGATGAATATTGATGTGTTTTGTTAAAAATTTGTCAGTTTTTGTAGAAAAATAATGTTCTTGATTGAAAATTCATTAATTTTGGTTCAAAAAGTGATTTCTTAGTTGAAAATTAGTCTGATTTGGTGAAGGATTTGGCTATTTTGGTGTGACTTCGTCTTTTTTAAACTATTTTTTTGAAAATTTAACAATTTTGTCAAAAATTCGTTTTTTTCTCGTCAAAAATTAATTTTTTTCTTATTTCTGAAAATGTAACTGTTCCATTTTTAATTATACGTATTTTTTTAGAAGTTGAAAACTCAAATATTTGGTACAAAATTTATGTATTTTGTTGAAAATTCGTCAGTTTTGGTAGAAAAATAATGTTTTCAAAAAGTGATTGCTTCGTTGAAAATGTGTCTGATTTGGTGGGGGATTTAGCTATTTTGGTATAATTTCGTCTTTTTTAAATTATTTTTTTGAAAATTTAACAATTTTGTTGAAAATTCGTCTTTTTGGTCAAAAATGAATTTTTTTCTGAAAATGTAGCTGTTCTATTTTTGATTATACGTATTTTTTTAGAAGTTGAAAACTCAACTATTTGGTAGAAAATTGATGTATTTTGTTGAAAAATCGTCAGTTTTGGTAGAAAAATAATATTCTTGATTGAAATTTCATTTATTTTGGTTCAAAAAGTAATTGCTTAGTTGAAAATTAGTCTGATTTGGTTGAGGATTTAACTGTTTTTATGTAATTTCATCTTTTTTAAACTATTTATTTGAAAATTTAACAATTTTGTTGAAAATTCGTTTTTTTTGATCAAAAACCATTTTTTTTCAGAGAATGTAGCTGTTCCATTTTTGTTTCACGTATATTTTAGAAGTTTAAAACTCAACTATTTCGTAGAAAATGTATATATTTTGTTGAAAATTCGTCAGTTTTGGTAGAAAAATAATTTCTTTTTGAACCAAAATGAGTGAATTTTCAATAAAAAACATATTGAAAATTCACTCATTTTGGTTCAAAAAGTAATTGCTTGGCTAAAAATTATTCTGATTTGGTTGAGGATTTAGCTATTTTGGTGTAATTTCGTTTTTTTTAAACTATTTATTTGAAAATTTAACAATTTTGTTGAAAATTCGTCTTTTTGGTCAAGAATGAATTTTTTTCTGAAAATTTAGCTGTTCTATTTTTGATTGTACGTTTTTCTTTTATAAGTTGAAAATTCAACTATTTGGTAGAAAATTTATGTAGTGAAAATTGTTGTGTGTTGAAAATTAGTTTTTTTTTTAATTAAAATTTAATGATTCCACTTTTGGCGGAAAATTGATCTTTTTTTAGTTCCTAAATTCTAATTTAACTATTCAATTGAAAATTCATCTTTCTCGATCTTTTGCTATGAAATTTAACTTGTTCATAACTCGTGGATTTTGAAGATTTTATAAAATTAGTTACTTTTCATCAAAGCAGAAAGTTAACCTAAAATTTTGAAAATGATATTAATTTTGCAGATTTCCATGAATTCTAAAACAAAGGAGTTTTTCGAGCAAATAAAAAATTGGTCGGGATAAATTTAGAGAATTTTGAAAATGAAGTTTGGGACTACCCTGATATAGTGCTCTTGTTAGTAATTTATTTGGTTGCAAATTCAACAATTTTTATTAAAAACTCATACTTTTTATTTGAAATATCTACTACATTATTCGTTGTTTTGATTGAAAATGCCTTTTTTTGGTTGAAAAATAATTTTTCAATCTAAAAACGTAACTTCGTTAAAAATTTGTTGGTGGAAATTTCCTCTCTTTTGATTAAAACTGCTATTTTTTGGTTAAAAAAGAACTTTTTTGTTGAAAATTCGTATTTTTGGGTTGAAAATGCTGTCTTTTGGCTTGAATGTTCAACAATTTCTTTGACATTTTTTCCTGTCTTGGCTGAAAAAACTGTATTTATTGAAAATTCGTCTCTTTGGTAGAAAATTAAGAATTTCGGATTGGAAATTCAACTGTTTTGTAGAATTTCTTGTTTGTTTGTTAAAAGTTTACCTACTTTATTAAACATTCATTCTTTGGTTGCAGAATTGCAGATTCATAATTTTAGTTGAAAATTAATCTCTGGTTTAAAATTCAGCTTTTTAGTTGACATTTTCTTTACTGAAAATTAATCATTTTTAGTTGAAAATTAAATTATTTGTTTGCAAATTGGTGTATTTTGTTGAAAATTTGTCGTTTTTGGTAGAAAATTAATTTTTTGTAGTTGTTGAAAATTCGTCGTTTTGGTTAAGAATTCATCTTTTTAGGTTAAAAGTTAAACTATTTGGATAAAAATTTAACTATTTTGCTGAATTTTTTAAATCCAACTCTTTGGTTGAAAATTCGTTTTTTGTTGCCGTTGAAATGCCAACTATTTAATTTTTCGTTGAGAATTCGTCTTTTGGTCGAAAATCCCAATTTTCGTGTTGAAAATTCAACTATTTTTGGTTGAAGTTTAATTTTTTTTCAAAATAAAACTATCTGGTTGGAAATTCATTTTTTGCAATTTCAAGTATTTTGTTAAAAAATCATAATTTATGGTTGAAAATTCAACTGTTTTGTTGAACATTCGTCCATTTCGACAGAAAATTCGTCTTTTTGGATTTAAAATTCACCTTTTTTGTTAAGAATTAAACTGTCTTCTAAAAGATACAATTATTTCCTTGGGAATGCAACTGTTTTAAGTTGAAGTTTAACCGTTTCTATTTAAAATTCGATTATTTAGTTGAAAATTGATCTTTGTATGATGAACACTGAACAATTTGGTTAAAAAATCAACTTATTTGTTGACAATTTTATTATTTTATTGAAAATAAATCTAAATTAGCTTATGATTCGATAACTCAAATTTCAACCAATTCTAAAAAAAAAATTTCATTACATACGGTGTTGAACTCGCTTTGATATTATAAACAGCAAACAAATATTAAATTTTATAAGGTTCATTAAATTGTTTTTGAAGCTGAAGAAAAAGAGAAATTTTGAATATTTTCTATCCTAGCATCGTGATATTTCACCTTCATAAAATGAACAATGCCCCAAAAAAACGTTTATTTTATTTTATATGACACTTTTTCAGTTCCACTCGAACTACAATGTCTACTATGTTTCGTGGATAGTATTTTTTACTCTAAAAAAGTCCCTGGAAAAATGTATATTTTTGTCCTGGAAAGTCGGCAAAAGTCCTGGAATTTTTGTTTGAAGTAACGCTAGACACCCTGCTTTAATGGATAAAAACAATTTAACTACATTTTGAAAATTTGAGTCAAATTTTTTAATTTTTTATTGTGGAATCCAAAATCCTTTTCTGTGCCCCGAAACCCCTCGTACTAAATCTCATGGATATCTACCAAATTAATAAAATTTTCTCAATTTCAGTAAAATTCTAAAATGTTGACCCCTGCTTCGTGTTTTGCGCCCAGAAAATCCCCTCGTACTAATTTTCTTTAAAAATCTACCAAATGTATGAGATTTTCAAAATTTTTGTCTAGTTTCGAAATTTAGAATTTTGACCTTAACTTTGTATTCTGAGACTCGATCTAACAGACGGAGCGCGCACGACATTGACATGTCAATATCAAAAATGTTTGTAAACAAACGCGGGCATCGCGTCACCTCGCGGGCATTTCAGTGTATATTTTTGAAAAGTTAGAGACAACGAGTTTAATATGTAACAGGCAAGCAACGTTAAAGTTCTTTGGTTTGAAAAACCATGCCGCTGCCTACAATCATTAAAAATCATGCCCGAACGCACGAGGAAAGTAGATTTGTTATTTGTTTGCTTTGTTGGACAAAATGTAAATCTATGATTGTGATAACACCAGGCTTAAAATTAAAAACTACTGAACTATGTAAAACTTATAATGATCAAAATGAGTGCCTCCCAAGAGTAGTATGTGCTAGTTGTAAAACAAAATTGTACTCTAAGAATGATAAGACTAAAATCACACAAATTGATTTTACACAATTCCAAATGAAGAAACAAACAAGGTCGACAGACAATGTGAAATGTAAGTGTTTCTTTTGTGAACGAGCAAGAAAAAATGGAATGGAGAAACTGAGTGCCAACAATGTTATTGGAAGCAAACGTGAGTCGCGATCGGGAAAAGAAATAATCCAGAAACCTGTATCTGGAAAACGGTGATCGAATTGTTTTTCCATAATACACAAAGGTAACAGCCACATTTGTAAAAAATCTACGTTCTTAAATAATATTAGAGACTGTATACAACCTGTAGATATTAATGTTAAAGAACAAGTAGTTTCTAGCTTGCTAAAAAATGTTATTGAATGAAAAAGATAAAGAAAAATCAAACTCTGTGTAACTCTCACAACCGCAAGGTGGGAAATATTTACAAGTTACTGTAGGACAGTTGAAGAAACAACAAGAAACTCTATTTACTGTTCAAGACTTTCAAAAGATTAGAAACTTTTTCAATTTGAGCTATAAAGTTACTAGTAAAATTGCGACAGCAATTCGTGTCGCAACTAAAAATGCAAAAATAATTGAACCAAACTTAAAAAGAAAATTATTAGATAACAATCATACTTTAGATCATTTATTCGACTGTAAAAGTTTGGATTTCACACAAGTTAAAGGAATAATTAATGTTTCAAATATCTCTCAGCATTTCGTTCAGTGCATTAATTTAGAAGAACTAATAAAGTTTGTAACTGAGTCACGCGAGATTGAGGCAAAACACTTAAAATTTGGTATAGATGGTGGAGGCGGTTTTTTGAAAGTCTGCTTGAGTATACAGTCGGTCATTGAAAATAGTTCTTGTCAAGAAAGTAAAAAAAAAATGCACCCTACAGACTTATAGTGATGGCATAGCAATGCAAAAATTAAAAGATTCAAATGTAAAAAAATTACTCATTATTGGCTTAGCTCCGTGCGTTCAAGAAAATTACGATAATGTTTTGCAATTGTGGGAAGTATTGAAAATTAACGATTTTGTAGGAACTATTGCAACTGACTTGAAACTTGCCAACATTCTTGTTGGCATAATGTCGCACTCGAGCATGTTTTCATGTTGTTGGTGCTATGCAGATAAAAATAATCTGCACATCACTGGCGAACATAGAACTGTAGGTAATATTTTCCTGAATTACATGGAATGGGTTGATGGAGGTAGCAAGAGAGATGATGCAAAAAGCTTGAAAACTGCATAAATCCGCCAATCATTCGAACAAATGAGTATAGTCTAATATTAGATGTAATCCCGCCTCCAGAATTGCATTTATTATTAGGAGTTGTCAATACTCTGTTCTCGCACATGTTGAAAAAATTCGAGAAAGAAGCCAATGATTGGGCAGAACGTTGCAGTGTTCAGCGTGGAATGCATTATGGAAGTCCGTCTTTTAATGGGAACAATTGTAAAATATTATTGAATAATCTGGATTTGTTGCGTTCAAATGGTAACATAGGCTGCTTAAAATATGTCGACGTATTCGAAAAGTTTAATGCTGTTGTTGATTCAACATTCACCAATTGTTTGAAGCCCACATACATAAAGAATATCAATGATTTCAGAGAGTCATATTTATCATTAAACATTTCGGTGACACCAAAAGTGCATGCAGTTTTTTTCCATGTGAAAGAATTTTGCAGTAAACATAATAAAGGCCTCGCTTTCTATAGTGAGCAAGCCATGGAATCAGTGCATTATGATTTTTCGACCACATGGGCCAGGTACAAGGTGTCTCAAAATAGCCCCGATTATGGAATGAAATTATTAAGAGTAGTCTGTGACTATAATTCACAACATGTGTAGTGTGAAAAATAGTGATGATAGACTTGTATAATTCTAGACCACTTGATAAATCTAATTTATTTAAATTGATACAGTTGTCTGTTCCTTAGAACAATGTGTATTTACATCAACATAATAATGTGTATACACGAAAAAGTATATAAATTACTTTGTCAAATTAATGCGTCTAATATTATTTTCCTAACATTATTATTATATCGAAAAGTATTATTTTTAACTTTATATTCGCATCAGTGACTGAATTTTTTGTTTTCACAAATCAAAACAATGTTGAGTAGGCAAGCTCCTTTTCATTTTTATCTAGAAAATTAATTTATAAATAATATGTAGAAATTATTAGCTTAAAAATTTTTTTTTGTGTTTTGCAAGATAAAAATCGAAAAAATTGAATTAAAAAAAAGTGCTCACTCTACGATTTTAATTCTTCTAGAAAAGTATTCCTTAAATAGTCCTTAATCATATCCCGAAGGAAAATTTCAAGTAATATCAACTCACGGTTAAAGTTGATCGAGGACCACCGTGTTTAGTGATTGACAGGTGATTATCATTTCGAGCCTATTTCAATCCTAAAATCGACCTTATTTTATTAGATTGGCGGATCAAACTGAAGTGGGATTGTTTTGTTGCGTGAACTGTTTTAATACCGAATTAAGTTCTAAATCGAATCCCAGTTTTTACAGATTATATCCAGATACTATAATAAACTATATAAACTATGTATGAACATTAACTTCCAGAGAATAGTTAGCTATCCAGTTAGGCGTTGAGATAACGCTTCATAATTCATCCCAGGTTATAGGGTAATGTAAATGGAGCGGTCGTTTATTCAGAAGGTTCGAGTTTTGGTCACATGAAAATGATCAAAATGGAAACATGATATTAATTAGAGTAATCTGCTCTTCATTGTCCGGATATGACATTACATGACTTCTGCGCTATGAAAGGATCATAATAATAATAATAATTATAATAACGATAACATCTAATCATCTGAAGCATGTCGGCTGCATATTTCAGAACAATACACCATGCAGTCAACTGAGGACTAAGGGTGTGAAATAATGTGATAATGAGGAGGAGAATTTATTATATCTTCAGCTACTAAATTCTCACTACATTTACTGCAAATGTGTTAGTTGTCATAAAATTTCCGTCGAGGAAAGTGCAGACGCGTTTACTAATTGGTTAATATTTTAAGAATTGAGAAGCGATTTCAATTGAAGTGATCAAGATAATAATAATAATAATTTTATAATAAAAGAATAATAAAAAAGTGAACAATTTGTTTACGGAGTCAACTAAGGATGAATTTCTGAACTTTTGAATGCTAAACACTAATCTGACTTTCGTTTGTTTCTATCAGGTATAGTTCAATACACATTTGAAATTAAAATTTTGAGTAAAAAATTGCTTAATCATTTTTTTTGAAGAGCGAAATAAGTATTTTTCCGCCCTCAGCGCTGGTCAAGTGAATGATTTTTGTAATGCACTTCGCGAATATCGTCTTACTTTAGCAATATCTATAACGGTTTCTGAGATATTCTCAACAAACTTAAGAAAGAATAAGACGATCAATCACATTGTTACTTGTTAATGAATATTATACAGTTGAGAAA
>CAKNXH010058066.1:20880-48146 GCA_932178445.1 Andricus quercusramuli | reverse complement strand
ACCTTCTCACATTTTTTTTTTTTTTTGCCCCACAGGGTACACTTTTATTCTCCTCGTTTTTTTTTAAAAACATTTTTTCCTTTTTTTTCAAAAATACGAATCCCCCCCCCCCCCTTTTTTGGAGTCAAAATTTGTTCTTTGATTTCATTTAATAAATTCATGAAGTAAAATATGACATACAAACGCAATTGCCGTGAATGTAAATTTTCAACAGAAAAATTAATTTGCGTCCAAGAAACATGAATTTTCAACCTCAAAAGATAAATTTTCAACCAAACGGTCAAATTTTTCAACAATATAATTGAACATCAACCAAAAACCTTCGCATTTCCAACAAGATAGTTGAATTTTCAAATCAAAAAGAATTTTTTGGACGAATGTTGACTTTTAAACCCAAAAAGATAAATTTTTAACAGAAAAATGAATTAATTTAAAATCAAACAATTGCATTTTCAACCAAATAGTTGAACTTTCAAGCAAAAGAGACGATTTTTTAACAAAATGGTTCAATTTTGATCCAGAGTTGAATTTTTAAACTACAGAGGTGATTTTTTCTTTAAATTGTCGAATTTTCAACACCAAAATTAAATTTTCCACAAAATTATCAAATGTTCAAGAAAATTATCGAATCTTTAACAAATTAATTAAATTTTCGAAATTTACTAAAAAGTAAATAAAATTTCTACCAAAAGAGATGAATTTTCAAACTAAAAATACTAATTCTCAACAAAAGAGTTGAATTCTCCAACAAGAAAAATTTCTCAGTCAAGAGAGAAAAAAAATGTCAACCTTATTGTTGAATATTCAAAATAAAGAGGTGAATTCTGCAGAAAAAATTTCAATTTCCAACCCGGAAATATGAGCTTTACACCAAAAAGGTAATCTTCAACCAAAAACTACGAATTTTAAAAAAAGTTGAATTTTTGAGTCAAATAATGAAATTTCGGACTAAAAACGTTCTAGTTTCAACCAAAAATGGAATAGGAAAGTTTAAAGTTTAAAAAATTAATATTCGACCAGAAGAAAAAGGAATTTTCAACAAAATAGTTACATTTTCAACCAAGAAGCTGGATTTTGAGCTAATAAAATTATTTAAAAAAAAATTAATTCAACTTTCAATCAAAAAGATAAATTTTCTACCCATAAAGACGAATTTACAACAAAGTACATTTATTCTTGACCAAAATATTGAACATTCAACTAAAAAAAAGATAAATTTTCAATATAAAATGGAATAATTACATTTAAAGTTTAAAAAAATTAATTTTTAACCGAAAAAGAACAATTAAAGTTAACTTTAACTTTTTACAATGTAACTTTCTATCAAGCAGCTGAATTTTCAACGAAAAATTATGTATTTTCAACTAATAATGGCATAGTGAAATTTTCAGTTATAAAATTCAATTTTAATTCAAAAAGTACGAATTTTCAACAAAAAAGTTAAATCGTTCGTAAGTGGAATGAAGGCTTAACAAAGTAATTCAACTTTCGGCGAAGTGGTTGCATTTTTATGAAAAAATAAATTTACAATGAAAAATTGTATAGTTTAATTTTTTTTAAATTATCAATTCTTAACCAATAATGGAAATTAAACTTTTTAGTTGAAAAAATTAAATTTTAATCAAAAAGGTACGAATATTCCACAAAAGTGATTAATCTTCAACCAGAAGAATGACTGTTTAACAAATGGCAATTCAACATTCAGCCTAGCAGCTGATATTCTCAGCAAAAAAAAATAATTTCAAGCCAATTATGGAATGGTTGAATTGAAGTGAAACAATTAAATTTCCAATGAAAAAGTACTAATTTTCAACAAAAAAATTATCGCTAAAAGAAAGAATTTTTACAAATTAATTCAACTTTAGCCAATCAGTTGACTTAATTTAAAAAAAATGAATTTTCAATGGAAAATTTGATAAAAAATTTAGTAGAAGAATTGTTATCTAAATACGATCAATTTTGAACTAGTAATGGAATAATTAAATGTCCAGTTGAAAAAATTAATTTCTGATCAAAGAATACAAAACGAATTTTTAAGACAATAGTGAAATTTTTAAACAATATAATGAAAGTCTAACAAATTAGTTTAACTTTCAACCGAGTAGTTTAAAAAATTATAGTTGACAAAAATTAATAGTTAGAAAAATTGTTTTTTAGTCAAAAGAAAATCAAATTTTCAACAAAATTGGTAAATTTTTAACCAAAAAGATGGATCTTCAAGTAATAAAATGTAGTTCAATTTTGAACCAATTAGTTAACTTTTCAATCAAGAATATTAATTTTCCACCATGGAAGACGAATTTACAATAAAGTGCATAAATTTTAAACCAAATTATTAAACTTTCAACTGAAAATGATCAATTTTCAATTAATAATGGAATAGTTAATTTTGAAGTTGAAAAAATTAATTTTTGACCAGAAAAGAACAAATTTTCAACCAAAAAGTTGAATTTTCAACGAATGAAAATGAAATTAATATTTAATAAAACATTTAAACTTTTAACCAAGTAATTGAATTTTCTACCAAAAAGATGAATTCTCAGCGACAAATTTAATTGCTGAATTTTCAACTGGAAAGTAACCAATTTTCATCCAAAAATAGAGTAGTTAAATTAAATTTAATATGAATTTAACTTTATCCGCCAAAGAAACCTGATGAGTGAGAAGGGAAAAGTCAGGGATATAAGAAAAATTTTTTTTCGTAAAAATCAGGAAATTTTTTCAATTTTAATTAGAAATTGTTTTCTAGAAAATTTACTTCTTGTTTAAAATTATTGAAAAGTTAAATTAAAATCTTTTTTGGATGAAATATTCAACTTTTTTTTCAATTTGTCTTTTTCATTAACAAATTCAACTATTCTAGTAGAAATTTCGTCTTTCTTGTGTAAAAATGCAACTGTTTAGTTAGAAATTAATCTTCTTTGTTTGAAGATTCAAGTATTTTGTTTGAATTTTGTTTGAACCATTTTGTTGAGGAATCATTTTCTGTTGAAGATTCATATTTTTAGTTGAAAATTCATCTCTTTGGTTGAAATTTTAACTATTTTGTTGGAAATTATTTTTTTTCAATTGAAAATTCAACTGCGTGTGCAAAAGTCGAACTGCGTTGTGAAAAATTGATTTTTTCTTGAAGGAAGGTTGCAAATTTTTGTTGAAAATTCCACAATTTTGTTGAAAATTCATTTTTCCAACTCCGTGGACAAAATGCGATCTTACCCACTCCTCGATATGTCAAAGCTCGCTTGTCCCCGCGTTTTAGGGGAAAATATAGTCATCAACTGTTGAGAAATATACTATTTTTTGCTGAAAATTTATATTTTCTGGTTGAAAATGTAATTTTTGTACAGAAAATTTGTCTGGTCTTTTGGCTTGAAAGGTTTAACAATTTTCATGCAATTTTTTTTTCTTTCATGACTAAAAAAACTTTATTTGTTGAAAATTCGTCTTTTTGGTTAAAAAAAAATTTTTTTATGATACTTTATCTGTTTTGTTTTAAATATCAACTATAACATTTTTTTTATGAATTCATCTTTTTAGGCTGCAAATTCAATTATTTGTTTGGAAATTTGATAATTCCGCTTGAAATATAAGAATTTTGTTGAAAAATCATCATTAATGGTAGAAAAGTTTTTTTTTTGTTTAAGATAAATAAAGAAATTTCAAAATTTCAAAATTTTTTTTCGGAAATATTGTTTTATTCCATTTCTCAAAGATCCTATGTTAAAAATATTAGAAGATTAAGATGTTGGTATTTGAGTCATAATGGTCAGAGAAAATGAAAAATTGGTCAAGGAAAAATCACGGAAAAATATTTAAAATAATTTTAAAATCAAAAAACCAATTTTCAACAAATAAAGATTTTTCAGTATTGGAAGAAAAAAAAGTTCACCTAAATTGTTGAACCTGAAAACCAAAAGATGAATTCTCTGTACAAACATTGAATTTTCAACCAGAAAAATAGGAACCTTCAGCAAAAAAAAATAATTTACAACAAATTAGTTAAATTTTTAAATTAAAGAAAAATTTCAACAGAATAATTTAAATTTTACTCACGCAATTAAATGTTGAATTAAAGAAAATCAGTTTTCAACTAAACAGTCAAACTTTAACCAAAGAGGTGAGTTTTCAAATGAAAATATGAATCTTCAACAAAAAAACGATTTCTCAACAAAGTGATTCAAACAAAATTTTCAAATAAAATAGTTTGAACAAGAAGAAAATTTTCTACGAAGATACTTGAATTTTCAACCCAAAAAAGGCGAATTTTCAATAATAACAGTTGAATTTTCGTAAAAAAGGATGACTTTTCAAAAAAATTATTTAATTCTCATTCAAACAGTTGCATTTTCATCCAAGGAATATTAATTATCTATGAAACAGTTGAATTTTCTACAAAAGAGTAGATTTTTGGACCAAAAAGGATGACTTTTTAACAAATTTATTGAATTTTAAAACCAAATAGTTGCATTCTTATGGAAGAAAGATGAATTTTTAATAGAAAATATAAACTTTCAAACAAAAAAAAAGTTGAATCTTCATTCAAAAAAAGATTTCAGTTGATTTTTCAACGCAAAATGCGAGTTTTTCTCAAAAGGTAAATTTTCTACGAAATAGTTGAATTTTCTACAAAAAAGTAGATTTTTGGACCAAAAAGGATGACTTTTTAACAAATTGACTGAATTTTCATCCGTGCAGTTGCATTTTTATCTAATAAATATGAATTTTCTATTCAGGCAGATGAATTTTTGAAGGAAAAAGATACATTTAAAAAAAAATCGAACTTTCATCCAAAAGAGGTTTCAGGTGAATTTTCAGCAAAATGTTGAAATTTCGACAAAAAAAATAACTTCTCAACAAAATTATTGTATTTTCAACCAAAAAGCTGCATATTCTTATCCAAGAAATATGAAATTTCTACTAAAGCAGATGAATTTTCGAAGCAAAAAGACGAATTTTCAAAAAAAGGTGGATTTGTATCCAAGAAATATTTCAAATGATTTTTCAACATCAAAATATCAACAGCGATACCACACTGAAAACACCAGTTCTCGTAAGATCACTGAAGTTAAGCAGTGTTGGGCGCGGTTAGTACACGGATGGGGGACCGTTAGGAAATTCTGCGTGCTGTTGGCCCGTCTTGGGTGTGGTGAGCCCACACTAGTAGTCATAGTAATAAAATAATCCACCTAGAAACACAACCCGAATCGGGCAGAGTCACGCCTACCCCGAAAGGCTTAAAGCCATGTGACGAGTGGGTCAGGTGACCGGATTCCTACCTTACCGACACTTTTTTCATTTGTAAACTTTTGTTCACAGCCGCATTTATTAGTGCTTCTTATTTATTATCCCAAATTTTCAACTCGATGTGGCTATTCGTGTGAACATAAGTTTACAAATAAAAAAAGTGTCGGTGAGGTATTTATCAAAACCTGGATTTTCTACGGAATAGTGGAATTTTCAAGCAAAAAGATTGATTTTTTGAAAAAACTGTTGATTTTTCAAATAAATAATAAAATTGACAACTAAAATGTTTATTATATCATGGTTACCGCAAAACTTTATTTTGAAAATTCTCTAATTTTACCATGACCAATTTTTCATTTTCCCTGGCCATTAATACTCAAAGACCAGAATATTACATTTGTAACATTTTGAACTCAAAATCTTTCATAAGATATTTACAGTTATTTAAAATTATGTAAATTCCCTGACTTTCACAAGATTTTTTTTCTGATTCCCTGACTCTTCCCTGACTTTGAAAAAAATGTGGAGCTGTTACGTAATTTGAGTACGGTCCCTAAGGTGAAAAGTAATATAAAAGTACTATTCATTCAATATTCTTCAGAAGTCTGGTATATTATGCAAATGTCAGACACTTGCTCGTTCTAACTGGCAAGGCATCTTAAAGATTTCGGTTTCGCTTTGGATTTTTCTCAAAAAAGAAAGTGCATAAAACATGAATGGATTTCAAAGGCAGGAAGAGACAAAGAAGAAAAGGGGTTACATTTCCTATGTAAATTCTGGTATAAATACAGCTTCTTCTGTTCCTGAAAAAGGAAAGGAAAAATCCTTTCTAGGATCAAAAGGTTCTAAACAAAATGTGCATTTCTTCCTTTTGGAATACACTGAAACCTGGATTTAATTACTGTTTTGGTCACGGCGATACCACGCTGAAAACACCAGTTCTCGTAAGATCACTGCAGTTAAGCAGTGTTGGGCGCGGTTAGTACTTGGATGGACAAAGGAAATGGATAATAAACTTGTTTTATAATAATTCGCTAGCATATTTATAATGAAACTCCCATAAACAGATGACATGCTCCTTACTTTTGGGTGGGATATGTTGGATGTAGTAAGAAGGATATACGTCGGGGATAATAGATTTTCATCTACCAAGAGGAAGTGAGGAGGAGTTATTTCATGAAATAATAAGAGACAGGAGAGGTAAGGGAACCATAGGAGGGAGTGAGAGGAAAGGTTGCCATCTTTGTAAGATTGGGGATGTATGTTGGATAGGCTTCAAAGGAGGAAAAAAGTGGGTGTGATCATAGGATAGAAAGAGATAGCAGATAGAAGAGTGATCTAGTGAGTACCAGAGGAGGGAAAGAGAGGATAAATGTCGAAGGAGGTGGAAAGGCGGAGTGATTTGTCTATATCGTAAGATAGAAAGAGATAGTAGGTTGAAAGTGTGATCTAGAGACTACAAGAGGAGGGAGTGAGAGGACTAATTCAAGGGAGGTGGAAAGAGGGATTGATGTATGTATCTCCTAAGATAGAAAGAGATAGCGAGTTGAGCAGGTGTTTTTGCTTTCTTTTTTTCCCTAGAAAGAACTTAGTTAGAGGAGTTTTGATTTGTTGGTCTTGGGAGAAGGGAGAAGTTAGTCATTGTATCGGCTGAGAGGGCTGGTATGCCAGCTGTCTCAGCGGAAACGGGTAGGCTGGTATGCCAGCTAACCCGTTAGCGGAGGGAAGAAGGGGGAGAAGTTAAGTGACCAGAGAAAAATCTAAGAATTGTGTTTGTACGAATTTTCTTTATTTATGTTAGATTCTTACTATGGTTGATTACAGATAAGTACCGTAAAGTAAAGTGTCGGAGTTCGTTGTCGCTCCCTTACAAGAGGGCGAAGGCGATGCGTCGTCAATTGTTCTCTGGCTGGTTTCTAGCTGGAGGACTCTGGCGGTCGAGAGAGAGTTCTGTTGTGCAAGGCTTGCGGTGGAAACCTAGGGCTGGCTACCAGCTGTAGGTACCTATGGCTGGCATCCAGTTCTAGGGTTTAAGTGAGAGGGTTCTCCCATCCAGCTCCCAAACACTTCTGCCGTTCTGGGCCTGTGCGCGTCCTTTTAACGGGGAGGCTGCATGGGCGTTGCGTGGGAGTCGAGCGGAGAGGGTAGAAAATCGTTTGGTGGGAGATGCGCGCGTCGAGTTTCGAGGGCGCTCTACTCGCGACTCTCGCCTCTACTCGCCCTGCGCCTTGCTGACGTCACTGCTGACGTCACTTCATGGACAACCTATTTCTCTCTCTCTCCCTCTTACGTTCGGGTCTAATTACTAGTTATTATAATTCAAAATGGTTGCCTACTGAATGAATAAACGTCGTCTGCGAGAGTGTTTTAAATCTACCAGTAAAAGAGTCTCGCTGTATGCGAGCCGCGTATAACTCAGAATTGCAACAAATCTTTTTGAAGACAAAATAAGTAGTAAATGCTGAAAAATGAATCAAAATTACAACTCATATCTGAAGTGTAAGAAAAGACACGAAATGCCAGAAAATTCATTTTAAATTAACAGTTGTAAGTTCTAATGTAGGCGGGGGGCCCGTGAGATCCCAACCCCTGGCGCTCAAGCTATAAAGCCTATTGTGCCATAAATTAACAGTTGAATATTGAACTATTCTTTCAAACAAAAAAAATTAGATTCTCTTTCAAATTTTCTTATATATAACAACGCGGCTGTTTTTCTCAATTTCATCAATCATTTTGAAAATCTTCAAAATACACAAGCATCACTGAATTTTTCAAAAGCCTGCACTAGCTCGCATGAGCAAAAATCAGAATCCTAGAACACTTTTGAATTGGGTAATATTGTACTGAAAAAACACTTAATTTTGAATCTTCCTGATTTTATTAATCAGGAAGTTCCTTTTTAGTTCGTTGATATCCGATAGATGGCTATTCATATATTCAACTGCGCATGTGCCGGAAAGCGCAACAAACATTTTGTATTATTTTTGAAAATAAATTAAATTCAATTGCAGAAATATTTCAGTCATATTTCACGTGCACTATCTTCCTTTCAAGAATGCTGAATGTCTATAATTTTTATTTCTTCATTCAATTTTTCCCAGTGCAATAACATTTAATCTGAGTTACAAAGTGCAACTAACGCAGTGAGAGTGCGGCCCTCATGCTGTTTGTCACGCTTGACTAGGCACAGCCTCCCTCTCGGCCCCGCGACTCCTCTCATCACGAAACTGCGGGGCCATCAGATCTAGGAATGTAGTATATCCGGGGTAACTAATTCCAGGTTCCAGTGTAATTATAAGTCCGGAACTTTTTCTTAACCCTTCAACTGCCAAGTTTAGAACCTGTTGAAAAAAAATCTGAAAAATTTATGAATAGTGAATGGACATTTTCAGATTGGTTTTTGGCAAACAAATTTCCTAATTCTTATCATTTTAACGGTTTTTGTTGAGTATACGATAACTTACAACCACCTTGCAAGATGTGGAATAGTTTACTTTGGATATTTTATAAACGAAATAAAACAATATTTCAGATACAATTTTCAAATTTATTTATTTATTTTAAACAAAACAAAAATGTCTTTCCTGCCATAAAATATGACTTTTTAACCAAATACTTGAATTTTTAACGAAATAAACAAATTATCAACAAAATGATCGAATTTTCAACATAAAAAGATGAAATTTCGTCCCAAAAAATTAATCTCAAAACGAATAAGGCGACTTTTCAACACCTTAAGATTTTTTAGTCATGAAAGAAGGAAAAAGTTCACATAAATTGTTGAACCTTCAAGCCAAAAGAGAATTTTTTGTTCAAAAATTGAATTTTCAACTTGAAAATATGAATTTTCAGCAAAAAAATTAATTTCCAACAAAATAGTTAAACTTGGAACCAAAGAAATAAACCTTTTTTGAAAAAAAATTTTAATAAATTAATTTAACTTTTACACACGCGGTTGAATTTTCAATTAAAAAATATTACTTTTCAACCGAAGAGATGAAGTTTTAATTAAAAAATTTAATTCAATTTATGTAAAAAAAATTTTTAATTAAATTTGAATTAAATTTAAATTTAAATTTGAAATTTATATAAAACTTCACAAAAAAATGATTTCTTAACTAAGTGGTTCATTCAAGAATTTCGAACAAAAAGTTGAATCCTTAAGCAAAAAAGATTAATTTCAACATATAGTTTCATTTCTATTCTAAACAGAAGGCATTTTTACAGAAACAGATGAATTTCCAATTCAAAAAGAAAAAGTTTGAAAAAAATGTGAATTTTCATCCAAGAAGTAAATTTTCTACGAAGATACTTGAATTTTCCACCCGAAAAGACGAATTTTCAACAAAACAGTTGAATTCTCTACCAAAAGGGATTACTTTTTAAGAATATTGTTGAATTTTCAACCAAATAGTTACATTTTTATCCTAGAAAGTAAAATATCTACTAAAACAGATGAATGTTCAAATCAACATTTTTTTTAATAGTTGAATTTTCACCCAAAAAAGATTCAAGTTGACTTTTCAGCATCAAAATATGAATTTTAAACAAGTACATTTTCTACGAAATAGTGGAATTTTCAACAAAACAGTTGAATTTCAAGCAAAAAGGGTTACTTTTTAACAAAATTTGTAAATTTTCAATCAAACAGTTGAATTTTTATCCAAGAAAGATTAAATTTGTACTAAAACCGATTGATTTTTAAATTAAAAAAAAAAATGTTCAAAAAAATACTTTAGTTTCATCCATAAAAGATTTAAGTGGACATCTTTAAACCAAAATATGAATTTTCAAGAAGTAAATTTTCTACCAAATAGTTGAATTTTCAACCAGAAACGGTGACTTTTCAATCAAAATTTTAATTCTTACACAAACCCTTACATTTTCATCCAAGAAAGATGCAATTTCTACTGAAATAGATGAATTTTTAAATTAAAGAAAAAACAAATTGTCAATCAAAAAGTTGAATTTTTATCCAATAAAGAATAGATCTGTACTAAAACAGATTAATTCTCAAATTGGAAAAAAATGTTCAAGAAAATACTTGAGTTTCATCCAAAAAAGATTTAAGTGGACTTTTTATAACTAAAATATGAATTTTCAAGAAGTAAATTTTCTACGAAATGGTTGAATTTTCAACCAAAAAGGGTGACTTTTTAATCAAATTGTTAATTTTTGAACAAACCGTCACATTTTTATCCAAGAAAGATGCAATTTGTACTAAGATAGATGCATTTTTAAATTACCAGAAAAAAAAAATTTCAAAGAAAAAATATCTGAATTTTCATCAAAAAAAGATTCGAGTTTGACTCTTCAACATCAACATATGAACTTTAATACAAAAATAAATTTTCTACGAAAACAGTTGAATTTTCAACCCAACAAGGCGAATTTCCAACAAAACAGTTGAATTTTCAATCAAAAAGTATGACTTTTTGAAAAGATTGTTAAACTTCCAAATAAATAATAAAATATATATTTGAAAAGATAATCTTCAGGGGAAGCATGAACAAAAAATATAAATATGAATACAAGGCAGATGAATTATAAAATTATTAATTAAAAAAGCTTTAAATTCGAATATGTGGAAAACTTAAATGACATTAATATTCAAGGACCATTATCTCAAACTTGTAACATTAAGAAAAAAATTGAGATTCTGAAAAAGAAATTTTTAAAAATTTTGATGCAAGATGTTTGATCTTAATTTATAGTTATATATACAAATTTTGATTGATAATAGTGGCGCTACAATTGTGTACCTATAGCATCAAACAACCTACACATGGATTAATCCCATTTCAATTGGAATTTTGATTAAATCTGAAGCTACGTATGGAATCTAGTTTACTGGACCTCGGGTTGATCCTTGTATTTGTCAAACAATCAATTTTGCTTCAGTGAAATATGATTATTTTGTGCATTTGTCTTGAATGGAATCATGCCAGCAGAAAAATCGTGTCATCCGGAATATGCATAATCTGGTTGAACAAGTGCAAATTGCAAAGAGTAACTTCGTTAAAAAAATTTCCTCACTTTTCCCTGACTAATTCTTCGCGTGATTTTGCGGTATAAATATTTTTAGACTGATCTACAATTTCCGTGTTGTTTATTTAAACAGCACGTTCGTTTCGCAACACTACTACGACCCAGGTTGCTGATCAATCTCTCTAGCGATCACCCCAAGTGAAGAGCCTCACAAAGTCATCATTTGAAGCTCACCACTGAGGCCTATTAGTATCCAAGGTCTTTTGTTTCAGGTGTCATTCACTCCACTGATACTTTTCTGTATGTATTTCTTATAAACTATTTGTCCACACAGTTTTCTGTCCTAGCATAACTCTCTAGCTTCCTTCACGTCCATGCATTTTCCCATGCAAGCGCTTGTTTTTCTATGGTTTTTTATGTCTCTTCGAATGAGGGTCTCATTGACACATTCTAACCATTCTTTCTGCTGTCTGCCTCTGGGCACACTGCCATTTACTTTACCTTAATACACTGTTTTCGTTAGTCGTTTATCTTTCATCCTCTCAACATGCTCAAACCATATAAACGAATTTCTTTTACATATGCCAACTAGTGTCTCCTCTACACTACATTCTTCGAAGCTTATCGCATTACCCACTTTGTCCATTAGCGTTTTACCGCACGTCAAGCGCAGGAATTTCATGTTAATCGCGCCAATTTTACTCTTATTTTTTTCTTGATAAGTCCAGATCTCGCTACCGTACAATACAGTCTTCATAAATATAGAATTATGTATTGCCCTTTCCTCCAAACACCATAATTTTCATTTACGTTAATTCTGAGGCCCACGTTCTTCTTGCTTCTATTCAGTCTGTTCCACATTCTTTGCAAGTTTTTGATTTAATCTGCTATAACAACCTTATCATCTGCGAACGCTAACCCACGTACCGTCACTGTCTCGAGATTCACACCTTCTTCGTCGAAGAGAGACATTCTAGATACCTGTTCATGAATATAATAAATAGCCATGAGCACATGACGCACATTTATCAATGGAATAAAACAATCTTAAATTTGAATTTATATATTATTTATTTGGTGACATTTATAAGAATTCTAGGTGAATTTCAACAAATTCAGGATAAATGTATAAAACTTCAAAACAGTTCAAGTTAAATTCAAGAGAATTCCAATGAATTGGTAACAGTTCCAAAAATGCCATTTATTTCACTGAAATATCTAGTGAATTTAGGAAATTTAACGGAAATGAGAAGAATTCGATGATATTCATGAAAATGTAGGTTCAATTTAAAAAAATGAAATAAGTTTGAAATAAGATCACAAAAAATTGGAAGAATTTAATAGAATTGGATTCAAGGTGAGTTTAAAAGGCTTCAGGATGAATTGAAAAAAATCTTATATTTAAAAATCTATTGAATTGAGTAGAATTAAGTGAAGTATAAAGTTCAAAAGGCTTCAGGATGAATTGAACCAAAATTTGGAAAAATTAAAAAGATTCTAAGTGAATTAACAAAATTCAAGAGTTTGAGGGTAAATTCCACATCAATTCAAGTGAATTGCGAAATATATTTCAAAATTTCTTCAAATTGTTCATTAAAATATGATATTTCCTGAAATCTTGGAAAATTTATTTGAATAGCTTGCGAGTTTTTATAATCCCGTAAAATCATTTAAATCCTTGAAAATCTGATAAAATCCCTTAGAATCTTTGAGAAAATGTTAAAACCTTATCGGTTTTATAAAATCGTTCCATATCTTTCGCAATTTAAGGAAATTCTTTGAAACCTTGTAAACATTTTTTCACATTCAAACATTTTTTTTTCATTTTTTTTCATTCTTACAAATGTCTCGAAAATTTTTAAAGATATTGAAAATTTCTTGGAATTTAAAAAAAACCTTGAGTTAATGAAATCAATTACAAAATTTTTAAATCATTAAAAAATACCCTAAGATATCTAGAATCCTTTGAAATCTTCTAAAGTTCCGCAAAAATTTTTAAAGCTCTTGGAAATGCCTTGGAATGATATAAAATACCTTAAAAAATGTCAAATACTTTGAAATCTCATTAAATTCAAGAAATCACTTCATTATTTTTTGCAATCTTTCAAAATACCCGAAAAGATGTCCAATCCTTTAAAATTTGCTCAAATCCTTTCCAATTTTTTTGAAATTCCTCGGAACTTTTTAAAGGTCTTGAAAATTCCTTCAACTTTTTCCAAATACCATGAAGTCTTTAAAATCCTTTGGAATTTCTTTAAATTATTGTAACTAATTGAATATCCCTTCGAGTCCTTCAAAATATCCTAAAAGATTTTCAATTCTCAAAAATCTTTCGAAATCCTTGAAAATTTTCTCATGCTCATGAAAATTTCTTGGAACTCATAAAAAACCGTAAATATTTCAAATCGTATTAAAGCTCTTAAAAATTACTTGAAATTTTTTAAAATACCCTCAAATATTCTCAAACCTTTGAAATCTCTCGAAATTATTGAACTCAGTTGAAAGTTCTTTGGACCCTTGAAAAATTTGAAAGCTCTTGAAAATTTCTTAGAATTTTTATAAATTTGTACTCTATAATCTTCAAAGTCCTTCAAAATTACTAAAAATTATTGAAATCCATTTATAATACACTAAGATATTTCAATTTCTTTAAAATCGTTTAAAATACATTGAGATTCAGCAAAACTTTTGAAATTTCGGGGAATTTTATAAAACACCCTAAAGTTTAAAAAATTCCTGAAAATATTTGAAATATTTTTAAATATTTTTAAATATTTGAAATTTTACGATACTTCTCAGTTCTTGTATATAAATTCTTTAAAATCCATTAAAATATTATAAAAACTAATAAAATTGCATAAAACCTGATATTTCATGGAGAATTCCAAAATTCATCAAAAACCCATGAAATCTAATAAAATCCCTTGGAATTTTCAAAAATATTCTTAAATCTTATAGATCCTACAAAATTGTTCCATTTGTTCCAAAATTTTAGAAAATTCTTTTGAACCCATGACACATTTTTTGAATCCCTTAAAATAGTTCAAATCCTGCGAAATATCTTGAAAAATTTGTAATAACTTTTGAAACCCTTTATAACTTTTTATGTATTATAGCTTCTGAATATTCCTTAGAATTTTTTAAAATACCTTAAAATCCTTTAAAATATCTTCAAATTATTGAAATCTATTTAAAATTTGTAACAATCTTCCAAAATAGCCTAAATGATTTAAAATGAATTTAAAAAATTCCAGAAATGGGTATAGACCTGAATTTATGGGTTAATTTATTATAAGAATAGTGACTAATGTAATATTTTAATTTAAAAAAGTGATTATAGTGAAATTATCTTAAAAATGAAATAAGAGGTGATTTGAGAAAAAAAGTGACTCGAAGTCAGACAGTTCCTGATAATTTCTCTCCACACATCCCTATTCTGATATACAACTTTTTTTTTTCCTCGGATTACCTCTGGGTACACAGCCATTCACTTTACCTGAGTACTTGGTCCGTCAATCGTTCTTCCTTTATTCTCTCACCATGATCAAACCATCTACACAAATTTCTTCTAATCTCGTCAAGTAGAGCTTCCTCTACACCACATTCTTTCAGAATCCTCTTATTCCTGACTATCCATTAGTATTTTACCACAAATATTCCGTAGGACTTGTATGCTAACCACCATTGATCTTGTTACCGTACATTACATTCTTTCAGAATCATCTTCTTCCTGACTATCCATTAGTGTTTTACCACCAATGTTCCGTAGGAATTGTATGTTAAACACAATTGGTCTTGTTACCGTACATTACATTCCTTCAGAATCCTCTTATTCCTGACTATCCATTAGTGTTTTACCGCGAATATTCCGTAGGAATTGTAAATTAACCGCCATAACTTTAATTCTATCCTTTCAATGGTAGGTTCTGGTCTCGCTACCGTACAGCACAATATTATATACTGCAGTTTTAGTTTTATTTCTTATTTTTTTCTGATAATAGATCTTACGCTGCCGATGACCTTTCCACCCTCGTTTATACGCGTTCATATCTCTCCATCTATCTTTTCATCATTAATATATAAACTTCCAAGATACACGTAATCATTAACTAGTCTTATCTTCTCTTGGTCTAAGGTAATGTTGCATACTGTTTTCTTATCCGTTCACTTAAATAAACTAATTTTAGTTTTTTTGGCGTTAATCTTAAGAATTAGAATTAGAAAAAATCAAGATTGACTCTGTCATAACGACCTTATCATCTGCGAAAGCTAACCCACGTACCCTCACAGTCTCGAGATCCACACCTTCGTCGAAGAGAGGTCCATCCACTCAGCGCCAACACCGAGGCCAAATGAAAAATAAGAAACACCATATTTTTGTGCTTTTTTCAATTTTTATGATGAAAAATTTTTTTTGCTCCTTAAGCTTTCGAGATAAGGGTGGCGGCGCTAGCATGACGTCCACTCAGCGCCGCCACCTATGAGAACTCACTGAAAATTATTATAATGAAATAAAATAGTAGGGGGGATTTTTTTCTGTTTTTTCTCTCCGATTACTTAAAACACGTGTCTCAAAAAACTACCCCTAAGACATACTTTTCTACCCCTCGTGATCACAAATGTTCTAAAAGAGTAAAGACAACCTTAAGCAACGTAAAGATGATTCAGAACTCTGAATTGATCATTTAACACTTGAAAATTCACCTTTTTATCAATTCTCCCGGAAACTACCCTTCCACGTAAATGTATGTAGCGGAACTTACATATACTTATATAAAGCGCATCAAAAATAATAATATTCGGAAAACGCTGTTAGCGGAGATTTTTTTTCACTCCGATCAGATATAATACGTATCCAAAAAAACCGCCCCGAAGTCATACATAGCTGCCCTTCGTGATCAAAAATGTCTTAATAGTGTAAAAACAATATTAAAAAATGTACATAAAATGGTTCCCAATCGATTTTTATGAAACTTTGTAAAATTATAGCTCTCATTATCTCGACTGAAAAATTTAATAGGCGGAAAGTAAAAAAAAATGGACAGTTTGAAAGTATCAGAGGGTTGTACTTTGAACCACTTGGGGGTGGTTTGAAAAAGAATTTACAGATGAATGCCAAAAATGAAAATTTTCAAAGTACGGAAGTCCCCCCAAAAATTTGAATTTCATTGATTACTATTGACATTACTTCAGACAACCTTCCTGAAGCACCCCTATTATTCAACGAATTTTAAATCAGACCTAGGGGTGGTTTCAAAAAGAATTTTTCAGATAAATGTCAAAAATGACAATTTTCAAAGTATCAGAATCCCCAAAAAATTTGTAAGTAGATTTTCGACTATTGACATCACATCCGACAACACGCCTAATGCACCCTTAGTATTGACAAGTTTTCATATGAATCCTGGGGGTGTTTTCAAAAAGAATGTCTAGATCAAAAATGAGAATTTTCAAATTATCAGAGTTCCGAAAAAATTTTTAATTGTATTTATGACTATCGGCATCACTCCCGAAAACCTTTCTGATGCACCCCAATTATCCACCGAATTTTAAATTAGACATAGGGGTGGTTTCAAAAAGAATGTCCAGATAAATATGAAAAATGAGAATTTTCAAAGTATCAGAGTTCCCAAAAAAATTTTAATTGTATTTCTGACTATTGATATCACTTCCGACAACACTCCTGATGCACTCACATTACCCCTCAGTTTTCGAATCAGACCTAGGGGTGGTTTTGACGAAAATTTTACAGATAAATATCAAATTAGGCTCAGGGGTTAAATAATTAATTAAGAGTTCTGAATCATCTTTACGTCATTCAAGGTAGTTCTTACACTTTTCAAACATTTTTGTTCGCGAGGGGTAGGTATGTATGTCTTAGGGGTAGTTTTTTAAAAAGTATTGTATGTTTTCGAAGTTCGAAAAAAGCAAAAAAAATCCCCCTTAATCGTTTATTTCATTATAATAATTTTTAGTGATTTTTCATAGGTGGCGGCGCACAGTGGACCTTTTTTTGAAATTCTGTCTCAAAATCGTAGACCTATGGATTGGAATGACCTAGAGGGATATTTTTTTCTAATTTGAGAGAAAACCTTTCCTTGAAAATCTGCGTTGAAAATTGAATTTTTGGCAAAAAAAATCGTTTATTGAATACCAAAAACGCTTCGATTTTACATTTTATGTTCTTTACAGGTTTTTATTTAGAATATTGCATGCCCAATCTGAATCTGACATGCAAATCGTTGTAAGACAAAATCCAAAATGGCGGAGCCAATACGGCAGAGTAAAATGATAAAACGAAACCGATTTGACTAAAATTTGCTGCAAGGTGATTTTCCAGGTCGCTGATTACGAATCCGGGGTTAAAATTCAAAAATTCAAAATAGCGAATCCAATATGGCGGACCAACATTTTAAGAGGAAACCGATTTGATTAAAGAATGCTACTCGGGGGTTTTACGGGTCGCTGATTCTAAATCCTGGGTCAAAATTAAAAAATTCACATGGCGGATCCAATATGGCGGGCCAAAATTAAAGAACAAAATTTATTTGACTTAAAATAGCCTATCGGAAGGTTTTCAGGTGGCTGATTTAATAGCCAAAGCTAAAATTCCAGAATTCGAAAAAGCGGACCAAAGTTGTAAAACAAAACAAATTTGACTGCAAATTCTCATTTGGGAAGTTTTCGGGTCGCTGATTTTAAATCCAGAGTCAAAATTCCAAAATCTAAAACCGCGAATCCAATATTTCGGTCCACCATTTTGAATTTTTAAATGTTGTCCCCGGATTTGAAATCAGCGACCCGAGAAACCCCCTTGTAGTAAATTTTAGTCAAATAGGTTTCCTTTTACAATTTCGGTCTGCTATATTGGATCCGCCATTTTGAATTTTTGAATTTGTTCTTGGATTTGTAATCAGCGACCTGAAAAACCACATTGTAGCAAATTTTTGTCAAATCGGGTTCCTTTTACAGATATGGTCTGCCATATTTTATCCGGGATTTTGAATTATTGAATTTGTTCTTGGATTTGTAATAAACGATTTTTTTTGCCAAAAATTGCATCTTAAACACATATTTTCAAGGTTATAATTTTTTTTTTACTTTCTCTATAATTTTTCTATATTCGGAAGGGTTTTTTCTTAAATTAGGAAAAAAAATTCCTCTATGTCATTCCGATCTAAAGTTCTACGATTTTGAGATAGAATTTCAAAAAAGGTCCACAGTGCGGCGCTGAGTTGACGTTGTACTAACGTCGCCACCCTTACCTCGGAAGTTTGAAGTGCAAAAAAATTTTTTTTTGAGCATAAAATTCGCGATTTTTTTTTCAAAATGGCATTTTTCATTTTACTTTGGTGGTGGCGCCGAGTGGACGGACGTGGACCTCCAATCGCTCAGTGGTCCATTTACCCTTACACTTGTTTTACTACCTGCATATATTGTAGGTGATTCTATACCAATCCATTTAGATTATTAAATTTTCCAAATAGGAAAAGAAAACAATCCAGAATATTCAAATGTATCTATAAATTAACTAAATTCAAAATATTCCTTTTTACAAAAATCTTTTGATAAAAAGGAAGAAGAAAGATTTCTTACAATAAAATTGAGGTAAAATTATTTTCCACATGGAATATTGGATCTGATAATTTAAGGGCTCTATCAATCAAATTTTTGATGATTCCTATCTTATTTTGAATAGAATGATCTGAGAGAAAACTAAGCGTTCTAGCTGAACAAACCTTTTTTCTATGCCAGTCAGTTATGATATGTCTTTCGTCTGTTTTAATTAAAGTCAAATCTAGAAAATTTAATTTTCGTTCAGTTTCAATTTCAACTGTAAATTTTAATCTTGGGTGTATACTATTGAAAGCATTAAGAAGAGTGTTAACATTATTTTTATGAACTCTAAGTACTGAATCATCAACATATCTTGCATAGAAATCAATATTAAAATCAATTTTTTGAAAAACTTCATTCTCTAAGTCCTCCATAACAATTTCAGCTAAAATAGGTGATAAAACTGATCCAATAGGAGTCCCAAACTTTTGTTTATAATAATTATTATTGAATTTGAAGGATACCGAATGAAATACATATTTTATAGCATCAAGAAATTGTTTTTAATAATTTGACTCAATAATTCTTCTAATTTTCTAGTCGGAGAACCTATTGTTGAAATAACTGGTCTTAGAGGATAATCATCTTTGTGAGCTTCAACAAGATCATAGGCTAAGGGTAGAAAAGTACTACTTATATCAATATCACATCTTTCAATATTATTACCCAAATATAAATTCGTTTTCATTCTATTTAAAATTTTAAAATTTCCCCTTTGAAGCATTTTGGTAGGATTATTCTGTATCAATTGAAAACTATTATCATCATTAAAAATATCCAACATTTTTTGAATATAAGCATCCCGATCAATTGCCACAGTCATACCTCCTTTGTCCGATTTCGTGATCATTAATTGAGGTTGATTTTTTAAAAAGATTTTTGTTACAATTAAACCTTCATTAAGTTCCTTTTCTAACAAAGTTTTTGGATTATCATTTTTTTAAAATCATTAGATAAACCCATAAAATTTGATCTAAATTCTTCAATTTTATTCTCTGGTATTTTTTGAATATTGGATTCAATATCTTTAATGATTTCAAGTAATTGATTATATTTTTTTTCACTAAATTTGTTGCTAAAACCATCACCTAATCTCAGGATTTTAATAACTCTCTGTGGAATAATTACATTAGAAATATTCAGAAACCAGGGATCTGATTGATCATGAAAGAGAGCTGAGTGAATATTTAAATGTAATTTTCGTACATACCAAAGTGAACAATTTTCAAATAAAATGATGAATGTTCAACTGGAATAATTGAATTTCAAACCAAACACATAAATTTCCAATTAAAATAACGACTATTTTAACTGAAATGGTGGAATTTTAAACCGAAAAGATGAATATTCAACCATGAAGATTAATTTTCTACAAAAAATACAAATTTTCTACACAATATATGAATTTGCAACCGTTGTTAAATTTCCAACTGAGAATGATAAATTTTCAACCAATAGTTGAATTTTACAAAAAAAAATAGAGAAGAATGTTCAACAGAAAATAGAATAGTTAAACGTTAGGTTAAACAAATTAATTTTTAACGAAAAAAAAACGATTTTCAATCAAACAGTTCAATTTTCAACTAATGTGATGAATTTTCAACTGAAATGATGAATCTTCAACTGGAATAGTTGAATTTTATACAAAAAAGGTACAAGAAATTTTCACAAAACATTTTAATTGAGAAAAAGATCAATTATCATTCAAACAGTTAAGCTGTCGTCTAAAAAAGATACGTTTTTTCAAAAATAGAATAGTTAAATTTTCTTTAAAAAAAACAACTAATTTCTAACAAAAAAAAAGCGAACTTCCAACAAAATAGTTACATTTTCAACTGGAATAGATAAATTTTCAGTTAGAAAAATTGATTTTCAACAAGGTCGTTAAATTGTCAATCAGAAATGAATTTTCAATTAGAATGATGAATCTTCAACTGGGATAATTGAACTTAATACCAAAACGGTACAAAAAATTTTCACCACATATTCCCATTTTTTAATAAGAGAGATCAATTGTCAATTGAACAGTTACATTTTCGTCCAAAAAGATACAATTTTAAACAAAGATGAAATAGTTAAATTTTCTGTTAAAAAAAAAACAACTAATTTCTAGCAAAAAAAAAACGATTTTTCAACAATATAGTTAAATTTTCGACTGGAATGATTAAAGTTTTAGTAAAAAAAACTGATTTTCAGCATGGTCGTTACATTTGCAATCAGGGATGAATTCTCAATTAAAATGATGAATTTTCAACGAAAAGAATTCTTTTTTAAAAAGAGTTAGACTTTTAAGGAGGGAGTTAAATTTTCAACTAAAAAATATGAATTCTCAACAAACAATGTAATGTAATTTAAATTTCAACCAAAAAAGATTTCAATTTTGAATAAAAAACAGTCAAGGTCGACCAAACAAGACAAATTTTCAAGAAAAGTTGTGTTTTGAATTAAAAAATACTTTTCAGTCAACAAAGAAAACAAATTTAAAAAGAACTGTTGAATATTCATGGAAAATATGAATTTTCAACCAAGAAGAATAATTTTTACGAAAGAGGACGAATAATCAATAAAATACAGGAAGTTGTTATAGAGTACAATAAAAGAAAGAAAACAAAAAGGGTACTTAGCCTAATATTTGATTTACACATTACTTTGACCAGGTTTCTTAAGTTTTGACTTCATCCTACATGGTTGTTTCTTCTTTTTCATTCACCTAAATAAAAATTCATTTCCTATAACAAACATTTTTTAGACAAAATAAAATATAATTCACTTTGTTCACGAAAACTGCCCTTTGTAGGTTAGGTTTCTCAATTTTAATGGAAACTTTTATTAAATTTATTTATCTCTATGAACGATTGAAATAAAAGTTCATTGTACCATTTAGTTCGATTTGATATAGAAAATAATATAAAATAAGCCATATTAATATAAAAAAACCACATTTCTTTGCTGTTCCATAATAGGGACACCCATTATGGAACACCGGTACAAGAGTCCAAAAGTTGTTTCATAATAGGTACATAAATCTCGTTTCGTATTTTCATGAATATAATAACTTTGCCCAAACTCAATAAAACTTTTAATAGGTGTTTCGGATTCAGGAAATATCAGCGCATTCATTGATATAAACATTTTGTAAATATACTCTACTGTAGTTCAAAAATGAACGAAAATCTCAAAACCTCCTCAAAATTTGTCTCATGATAGGTACCTTTACCTTAAAAATTACAAAAAGATGTTTTTTTAATTGTTTTCAGGAAATAAAAGCTGGCGATAAATAAAAAAGTGCGACGATGCATAGGTGCGAAATATTGAAGCGTTGGAGGTGCAATAACGCTCTTTTCGGTAACTTGATAAATTAATCTAGTGAAAGCTATTATAGCAGAGAACGATCGTAAAAGTAATCTCTGGTGATATATCCAACGCGAAAATTCCCTAGTGATCGATAGTATCTTAGAATGGTCCGAGCAAAGCCGAGGAGCAACTGCAGCCATTAATTACATCGAGGTTCCTTCGGACTATGCTCGCACGGACAAGTTTAGACAGGATGAACGAGCGATGAAATTTCTCTGCTTTTACTTCTCCAAAGCGATTTTGACTCCTTGAGTACCAACAAACTTTCATTTCTAACTACTCTATAAATTGACTAAATACCTTCTGCTTCAATGACAGGAATATATTTTTCAATGAGAAATGAATTCTAATTTCTGCTTCCACTTCCACTTGACACTAAGAGTAGGGTGACCAGATGGCTTTATCGGAATATCGGGACACTATCTCACTTCTCACTCCCTTAAGCCCCTAATTTCCCTAACACTGAATGCAATTTAACTTAAGAGGCGTCATTTATAAAACAGGGTTGCTACGAAATACCAATTCCGAAATTACCTAGCTTTTCCTGGCTTTTCTCTGATCAATTTTTCATTTTCCCTGTAAATATTGTAAATAGTAGATAAGTTATAGGTATTAGCTGCGAAAACAGAGGTTGGCAAGCAAGGCAATGCGAAAAAGTAGGGACATGCGAGCGAGGCGAAGCGAGGAAGGCAAGGAGATAAGAGCGTGTGGATTAGAAATAAGGAATGGATGGATGTTAGTTTTTAAAGGTTAGTTTTAAGAAAATTCTGTAAAAAATGGATGTGTAAGCAAGTGAATTTTTTAAGGCCAGCAGGCTGAAAAATAAACGTTTATCTATCATTTCTCACCAAGCAAGATTAATTTTCAATCAAACATATGAGTCTTCAATCAAATAGTTTCTCTCGCGCTTTGCTCTCGATAATGTATTCACCTCGCCATACGCGCGATTGTGAATTCTCTTTTGTTAAAGCTCCTTTGACTTCAACGAACACATTCTCATCGCGCATTTCGTGCTTCGCACTCGATTTTTTCCAAAATGCGAACTTTCTCACATTAAGTTCAACTCTATTATATGAAATGAATATTATATTCATTTCTATACCTCGGTCTGGGAGCGCTTATAAAGATATTGCAAAATAAAGTACCAATTTCATTTTTAATGAATATTCTGATATTTGTTCCTTATTTTGCACTAATTTTAATTTTTAACTACTGTGGGAAATGTATCATTCAATAGATTTATATTATTACAATTCATAAAATGCATTGATATTGTAGCAGACGTGTTTTCACTGTCTTGTTTTTCTAATAAAAAAAGTGGGTATCCTACAGAAAAACAATCATGTTAATTATCATTTTATTGCACTTTCTGTGGTTTTTCCAGAAATTTAATTTGTTTATTTACGTGTTATTTTTTACGATTTAACCAAAATAAGCATCCCATCAAAATCTGAGCTCTTTTTCAGCTGAGCAATTTTCGTCTAATAATTTTTTCATAGTTTGTGTCGTTTGTCCAAAAATTAAATTTGTTCATTTTTAGCTTTCTTTTCATGATTAAAATAAAAACTTCGCATCCTATAAAAAAATAATTAATAACAAATTTGGAGGTCTTTTTTTGGGTGGATAATTTTTGTCAAATCGTCTTTTTTTTGTATCTCGCGTGGTTTGGACGCCAAATGGAATTTTTTATTTATTTTTTTTTCATTGTGACTTCATTGTGACTTTTTTCATACCGTGCGTTATTTTGCTAAAATATATATTTTTTTTTTTGGATTTTGAAAATGCCATAACTGATAATCTTTCTTTTATAAAAAAAAGTCATGTGGATAAATTGTTCAAATTTTCAAATACTACGAATAGCCGTACATAGAATTTATCAATTTTTGAGAAAAAAATGGTTTCAAAAATTTTGAAAATGCCCTTTTTGAAGTTTTATCTAAAATAGCTAGTTCGCGAACGTATCCTTTTTTTAGGGCTTGAAAAAGTGTGTCTTCTTTTCCTCAAAACATAGAAATTTTATGAAAACCCACTAAGTCAAATTTTACATAAAAGCAATACCTTCTCATCGGGATGAAAAAAATTAATTTTGAACCAAATAGTTGAATTTTCGACCAAAAACATGCATTTCCAAACATTAACTTATATAGATAAATTTTTTATCAAATAGGGAATGGTTATATTTTCAGTTAAAAACAAAAATTAACAAAAAAATCCAATTGTCAACAAAACACATGGATTTTCATCTGAAAAACATAAATTTTCAACCAATAATTTTCAATCAATAATTTGCAGGGAATTTAAAGAATTTTAAAGATTTTAGCGTATTTTGAAAAATAGGGTAGTTGCATGATTTACAAAAATTTTGTTTTTCAATAATAAATAACCTACTTTTTAAATTTATGAAAAAAGGGGCTTATATACTTCATTTCGAAGAATTTCTTATAGATTCCAATAATTTAAGATAATTTAAAGAATCTTGAGGGTTTTTTCAGAAAAAGTCCAAAAAAATTTCAAGAGTTTCAAGAAGTTACAAGAGACTTCAAAGAAATTTATAGGATTTTTAAGTATTTCAATTATTTTAGGGTATTTCGAAAGATTCCAAGCCATTTTCAAGAAATTAAAAAAATGTCAAGGTATTTCCAAAGATTTCTAAAAATTCTAAAGTTTTCAAAAGATTTTAGGGTATTTTCGAAAATTCCAAAGAAGTTTCAAGAGCTTTAAAAAATGTTAAGAGTCACAAACGATTTTACAGAACTTAAAATATCTCAGGGTATTTTAAAGATTTTAAGTGAATCTAAATAATTTTTAAGGTCTTAAATTAAACTAACTAATTGACTAACTATATTGAATCAAAAAGAGTATTTTTAAAAATTTTGAGTAATTTTCATGAGCTTTGAAAAATTTCAAAAGATTTCAAGGGATTTTAAATAGTTTAGGGTTGTTCAAAAGATTTCGAGGAGTTTTTGATTGATTTGAGTAATTTAATTGAATTTGAAAGGATTCAACATATTTTAAGGTATTTAAAAAAATTTTAAGTCATTTTCAAATCTTGTAAAATGTTTCAAGAGGTTTCAAGAGATATCAAAGGATTCTAAAAATTGTATGGAATTTGTAATTGATTTTAATAATTTCAAGAGGTTTCAGTGATTTTAAAATTATTTTGATTATTCTAAAAGATGTCAAGGCGTTTTAAAGAGATATATAAACATATGGAACGATACATGTTCCAGAATTTGAAAAAAAATCGGATTTCATACAATTTCACAGAATTTTATAATATTTTATTGAATTTCAAAGAATTATTTCACAAGAAGTGAGGTCTTTCGTAGGCTTTCAAAGATTTGAAAAGATTTTCAATTTTGTTTGCACCACATTTCAATTAAATTGGAATTCACCCTGAATTCCTATAAATTCTTTGAATTATTTGAAATTTTCTCTAATTTTCAGAATTTACACGAATTTTTCTAAATTCAATTCTACTCAATTTAATAGATTTTCCGAATTTTTGAAAATTTCAGTTAAATTCATCCTGGAGCCTTTGAAACTCATCTTGAATTCTTGGACATTTTGTCAAATTCTTTCGAATTCCTTTGAATTTTTCTAAACCCATTTCGAACTTACTGAATTCAATGTATTTTTTCATACTTTTCAATTTTTTCAATCCACTTGAATTTTTTTGAATTCTCCAAGAATTTTCATAAATTTTATCGAATGTTTCTCATTTTCCTTTAATTTTTTTCTGAATTCAAAAGATCATTAGTCGCATTATATTAATGCACATTAATCACTTTTAGTCACTCTTCTACTTCTTAGGGTTTTTTTAGCGCCAGGAAACATTTTCAAACAAAAAATTTGAGGGGTATATAGGGGAGGGGAAATAGGAAAAGTTGGGAAAATAAGGGGCAGGAAGGGGAAGGTATGGCTCGGGACGTGAGGGGAAATATTGATAGTGAGGAGCAGTCATGGTTAGGGAAGAATCGGGGAAGGAAGGAGAAGTGATAGAAGGGAAATAAAGGGAGGGGAAGTTAGGGGGAATAGGAGAAGTGAGGGGAAGGATAATATGAGGTGGAAAGGTAATATGAGGTGGAAGTAGGGTAATTGAGGAGAAGCGATGGGAGTAGGAGAAGGCGGAGGAGGGAATGCATGATAGTGGAGGGGAAGCAAGTGAAAGGAGAAAAATCATGGGAGGGGAAGACTTAACAAATTAATTAACGTCTTAATAGGCGACAAAATCCTCTTTTGTAGGCCTGTTTCGATTAATTTTCAACTAAATTGTCTTATTCCATTTGTAAAAGATTCTATATTGCAAATGTTATTATATTATAATTTTGGTCTTTAAATATCAATAGACAGCAAAACACCAGGGGAGATTCAGGGAATATTGAGAATAGCAATACATTTTCTCCAGATTTCCTGCTAATGGTGAAGAGAACCTTTTTCAACTGGATCAGACCCAATGAATCAGTATCGATTCCTGTATCCCTGATGCAGTCTGGTGGGTACGCCCTGCTCGAAAGTCGTCAATTTTAAGGTCATTCGATAGACGACCCTCAAGACCTTTGGCAAAGTTCCAGAATAATAAATCCCTTTGAGCTTACAGCAACAGATCGCTTAGCCAAGATTGGATTAGGGTCTTCCAAGTTGTGCAACAAATTTATTACAGGGTATCACAAGTCTAACCGTGAATTGATATCTTGTACTGGAATTAGTCCATCGACACCAGGTTCACTATAAAAAACACTTTCCGTTTTCCGAAGAGCGAAAGGCAAATAACAGTAGTTCACGGGATTGTCGAAGGTAGATTTTTTCAAACAATTTTTAAATAATACACTGAATTCTCGGTTTCAGTCCAGTTGCGGTTGGTGCCTGGAAATAGCCTTAGCTACCATAATACATAATTTTGCGCAATCTCCGTATGAGAGTACCCGCGCACTGCTCCTTTTCACTACGCTTCTGGTGATGGCTTGCTCTACCCCCTCTACAGAATTTCTCCTCCGGTAGCTGAGGGATCGCCAGACGCTGTTGCCGATTCTTGCCAGCAGCAGGGTGATAGATAAATGAAT
>CAKNXH010058066.1:0-15880 GCA_932178445.1 Andricus quercusramuli | reverse complement strand
ACGAGAATTATTCATATTCTGCTTTTTATGTATTAAAATAGTATTTTAAAATAACTTTCATGTACAAATTGGTTGAGCAGTAAAAAAAAATTATGATTTTGTTAAGGAGTTTCCAAATTTACCTAAGGATGACGCTATTCATACTTTTTTCATATGTGGCCAAATTTCAAGTAACCAATAAATTGAAGCCACTGCACTGGATTTGATAAAAATACTGAAAAATTTGTTCATAAATTTTCACATAAACATTTCTTCCTCATTTTTCAATTTTTTAATTCAAATAACATATCCTTGAAATCGTTATAACTATCAGATTTCGAATATTTTATTTATCAATTACCGAAAACTAATTTGAAAAAATGTTATATTCCGCATTCTAGTCCTCATTATGTAGAAAGGACTCCCGCTGACCAGGCTCGACTACAGCAGTTCGGCTGAGTGATGGGAAGCCGTGTAGTGGGGGAAGCGTTCGCATATTTCTGGGCGGAATGGTCATCTGCCCTTATTCATCGTCCCTAGTTCCGAAATTGGCTCAGCTTTGTGGTCTCAAAACCCACTCTGGATGACTATGGTCGAGCTGATGAGTGCTCCGCCCAGTTCGGCCTCGATAATTAAAGTGCACATTTTAGGCAACCGTAGTCGACATTTATTATTACTTTTTGTATTGGAAAATGATTTTATGAATTCTAAGCACTATCGTTATTTTCCCTTTGACCGTGAGAGAACTAAAGTGCTGTTTTATGGTCACCCTAATCGACAGCCATTGTATCAGCTTCATTCTGCTGGTTCGAAAATTTTGCGATGACATTTGTGTTTTATTGCACCATGGTTTGCCAACATGTTTCATGACGATAAACTAGCCTCGAGCAACAGTTAATGGTAAAACTAATCTGCATCCGAGCAGCACTGTATTTACGGGCTGATAAACTAGAACGATATCCATTTTACGTGGAAATTCTATCCTTGTTTCAAAGTTTTTCATGGTTGCATCGAAACAAGGAAAAAGAGTTGTTTTTAATTATTTTTTTTATCTATTCACTGAATCCTTCTAGATTAAAAAAAATGACTGAAAATGAGGTGGTCGTAGTTTATGGAAAACCTTGAAATTAGGGAAAAGTCAGGGATTTCGCGAAAAAATCTTGCAAAAGTCAGGGATTTTCTATAAAAGACAATTTGAATAGTTGCCAAAAATAATAAATTTCTTATTTCTCAATTTTAATTTTTTTTACACCATTTATAGAAGATTCTATATTGAAAATGTTGCGAAATTAAAATTATGGTTTTTGAATATTTATGGTCAGGGAATATGAAAAATTGGCATGGGAAAAGTTAGGGAATTTCTTCTTCTCACTAATTTATTTGGCTTGTATTTCTATTATTATTTTTTTTAGTTTTTGCCTCCTGAAAATTGTAATTTGAGTGCAGACTTGTACTATTGGCTTGCAAATTTCTCAATTTTGTTTAAAAGTCATCCTTCTTGGTTGAAAAATCCACCGAAATTTTTTCTTATTGAAATTTCAATTACGTTTTTTTGCAAATTCGCCTCTTCGATTAAAAAATTCATCTCTTTTGGTACGAATTTAATTTTTTGTTCGTTAAAAATACAACTATTTGGTTAGAAATTAATATTCTTTGAACGAGGATTTATCTAATTTTTTCAAAATTAGTATTTTTTGGTTGAATTAATCTTTTTTTCATTTGAAATTAAAATTTTTTTTAGTTCAGGTATCTACTATTACATTATTTCTTCAAAACTCATCTCTTTAGTTGAAAAGAGATATTTTTTATTCAAAAATTGGATTGATTTATTTTGGTGTGCTTGGTTGAATTTTTTTTTTCAAATTGCAACTGTTTAGTTGAAAATTAACTGTTTGTTGAAAATTAATATATTCGGGTTGAAAATTCAACTATTTCACCAAAAATTCGTCTCTAGGCTTAAAAGTTCAACAATTTTGATTATTTTTCTTTCTTTTATGATGGAAAAATCTTTATTTGTTTAAGATTCGTTATTCTTTATTCATATTCTTAGCTAAAAGTTTATCTGTTTTGTTGAAAATGAAACAATTTTAGTTAAAATTGGTCTTTTTCGTAGAAAATTCATATTTTTGGATTTGAAAATCAATTGTTTTATAGAAAAATTCGCCGTTAAAAATTCATCTCTTTGATTGAAAATTTAAACATTTTGTTAAAAATTCGTTATTTCTGTTTGATAAAAAAAATATTAAATTTTTTATGAAAATTCAACTCCTCAAGTTAAAAATTTAACTTTTTTATAGAAAATTTGTATTTTAGGTTGAAATTTCATCATTTGGGATGAAGTTTTTTTGGACTGAAAATCTTTATGAGTTAAAAATTCGTCTTTTTGGTGGGAAATCAATATTTGAATGTTAAAAATTAATCTCTTTTGTAGAAAATTCATCCTTTTCGTGGCAAATTCTCTGTTTTTTTTTTCTTTAGAAGTTGAACAAATTTGTTGAAAAATCATTTTTTCGGTTGCAGACACATCATTTTATTTGAAAATTCATCTTTTTTATTGAAATTTCGACTATTTTGATAAAAATTCTCTCCTTTTTATGGAAAATTCATTTGTTTCACTGAAATTTATCTTTTGTAGTAGAAAATTCTTTAAGAATGTGATTCTTTTGTTCAAAATTCAACTTTTTTGTTAAAAATGTACCCATTTTATTGTCATTTTTGGTGTGGAAACATCAACTATTATATTATTTGTTGAGAAAATATCTTTTTGTTCAAAATTCAAGTGTTTTCGGTTCAACTGAATCTTGTTTGTTCAAAAATTCAGCTTGTGGGTAACAAATTACAATATTTAGTTAAAAATTCCACTATCTTGTTAAAAATTTAAGTATTTTGTAAAAAGGAGTTTTTTTGGTCTAAGATTCAATTGTTTTTTGAAAATTTGTCTACTTGGGCAGACAGTGCAGCATTTTGGATTTAAAATTAATATTTTTGGTGGAAAATTCAACTGTCTTCAGCTGAAGTTGGGTTTTTACTGAAAATTGGACCATTTCGTTGAAATTTTATCTTTGCAGTTTGATAATTCAATAATGTGTTTGAAAATACAAATATTTTGTTGAAAATTTAAGTATTTTTTTGGAAATTCTTCTTCTCAGGCCGAAAATTCAACTGCTGTGTTGTAAATTTACCTTTTTTGATTGAAAATTCATCTTTTATCGTAGAAAATTCATCTCTTTCGGTTGAAATAAATAAATTATTCGAAAATTAAAAATTTTGAATTTGAAATTGTTTTCTTCCGTGTATGAAAGTCTCTATGCTAAAAATGTTACAACATTGAAATTCTGGTTTTCGAATATTAACGTTCAGGGAAAAGTAAAACTTGGTTAGGAAAAAATCCGGGAAAAGTCTATGAGTCTCGAAAATTTTGTAAATAAATAAATGATAAAAAAAATAATAATATTGAAAAAAAATAATAAAAAAGTGTTCTACTCTAATGGCAAGTGTAATTTTGAAATTGAAATATCGTGAATTATTTTATATTAGATTTGTTAATTTGAACATTATTTTTTGAATTCTTCAAATTATAAATTTTTTGGTTAAAGGTTTGAGTTTGAAAATTTAAATCACCGCAAAAGTTTTTTCTGCCTCTGGAAAAATACAAAAAAAAAATTGAAGCTTGAAAGTATTGCAATATAATTTCCAATATCGCAGAAGGAGATGACTACACTATTAATTTCCAGCCTCTCATTACCCGTCTTTTTGCTTTACCACTAGACACGTTTCTCATCTTTGACGAGGAAATCGAAAAAAGGCTCTCTGTGAGCTTAACGGAAAAAAAATTCTCGGCGCGAACGAGCGAGTCTAGAATATTTTAAATTTAAGGAATGTTTTCGCTTAGTTTAAGTAAAACGTTTAGTTACTTCAAGTAAACTCTACTTGCAGATCAGTAATTTTTATCAAGTTGCTAAATTCAAATTTTTTTTTTACAGATTATTTAAAACTTAATTATTTTTGAATGAGGGAAAAATTTAATGTTTGGAAGTATGTACATTTAAAAAAAAAACACAAACTTTAAAAGTCAAATTTTACGAAAAAATTGCACAAGAAGGCTTAAGAAGTAGTACGTTCGTTAAAAAACCGTTTAAAAAAAATACTCGAGGAAGTCATTTTATGTAACAAAATTGCACAAAAGGAGTTGAAATGAGAACAATATTTTCCTAAATAACACTGTGAACGGCTGCTTAAAGACAGTTACATAAAAATTGAAAAAAAGAGAAAAAAAAAGAAAAGACAACCAAACAACCTCGCTCTCCTTTCTTTATTGTTTATCCGTCTTTTTTATACTACCAGGATGCAACATTAGGGTGGTCCAAAAAATTTTGTTTCGAATTTTTATGGGGACACCCCTCAAATTTGTTCGAATCCACACAAAAATAAATGCGTGTTTTTTGTTTCGGAAAAAAATGATATTTAGGGGTGGCGCAAGCCCCATGAAGTTTAACATGTATTTCCCATAAGAAAAAAATACGTTTTTGTAAATCTTATTCAGAATCCTCAATTTTATCTCAATCGAGTTGAAAATCAACATTTCTCTTCACAATCAGCCATAGAATACGAATAAAATATCACTTTTCAAATATCACCCCCATAAGTCTGTTTTATAGGGTCCTAAAGAAACCCCATAAGTGAAAAATGGGTTTTGCGAGTTTTTGGCGCTAATTATGATTTTTTTGCAGTTTTTTCAATGCGAATTGTTTATCATGCATAAAATATGACTTTATACTGAATATTATATATTTTAATGAATTGCTTAAACAATTTATTACTGTTTTTAGCAATTTTCTCATAGAATGGAGTTAGAAAGACGCGGTTTTTTCACAAATATTTCATTTTTCGTCCAATTTTCAATTAGAGGGAAGGGATAGTTCATCAATGTTAACAACGGTGATTGTTTAAACAATTTATTATAATTATAAATAATATTATATTTGAATAATGCTAGAAAGATGCGGTTTTTTCTGGCTTTTTGTCCAATTTTCATCTGTAGTGAAGGAATAATAAATTTAAGTTGACAAAATAATTGTTTAAACAATTTATGAAAATTATTAATAATATTATATTTGAATAATGCTAGAAAGATGCGGTGTTTTTAAATTTCTGGCTTTATGTCCTTTTTTCACTTAGTGAGGTAATAATTAATTAAAGTCAACAAAAAAGTTGTTCAAACAATTTAATATTGTTCATAACTAACTTTTCTTAGATAAGTGCTAGAAAGTGGCGTTTTTTTCTAAAATCTTTCACTTCGCATCGCCTTTTTATTGATGAACAAGTAATAAGTCAGCCACAACAAAAATGATTTTCCGAAAGGTATTGTTGTTTTAAGTGAATTATTTTTGCTCTTTTCACAATGCTTAAAAAAATTGATTTGAAAAAAAGCTATTTGACACGAAAGGCAGAAATCAATATTAAATTGTTCAAACAACTTTTTTGTTGAATTTAATTAATTATTACCACGTTAAGTGAAAAAAGGACAGAAAAGTAAACATAGCCGAAAAACCGCAACTATCAGGCGCAATTGATATAGATGAAGATAGTCATAAACAATAATAATTTGTTTGAACAATTATTTTTGCTCAATATAATTAATTATTAAGTCACGCCTAATGGAAAATAAACAAACAGTTGGAAATTTCAGAAAAAACTGCAACATTCTAACAATTAAGCAAAGAGAATATTATCAACAATGATAATAAATTGTTTGAACAATTATTTTGTTAACTTGAATTCATTATTAATTCACTCCAAATGGAAATTAAACAAAAAGCCAGGAATTAAAAAAACCGCATCTTTCTAGCATTATTCAATTATAATATTATTAATAAGTATAATAAATTGTTTAAACAATTATTTTGTTAACTTGAATTCATTATTACTTCACTCCGAATGAAAAGTGGACAAAAAATCAGAAATTAAAAAAAAAAACGTATTTTTCAGCATTATTTAAATAAAATATTATTAATAATCAAAATAAATTGTTTAAACAATTATTTTGTTGACTTGAATTCATTATTACTTCACTCCAAATGAAAATTAAACAAAAAGCCAGAAATAAAAAAAACCGCATATTTCTAGCATTATTCAATTATAATATTATTAATAAGTATAATAAATTATTTAAACAATTATTTTGTTAACTTGAATTCATTATTACTTCACTCCGAATGAAAAGTGGACAAAAACCGGAAATTAAAAAAAATCCGCATCTTTTCAGCATTATTCAAATATAATATTATTAATAATTATAATAAATTGTTTAAACAATTATTTTGTTAACCTGAATTTATTATAACTTCACTACAGATGAAAATTGGACAAAAAGCCAGAAACGAAAAAAAAATCCGCATCTTTCTAGCATTATTCAAATATAATATTATTTATAATTATAATAAATTGTTTAAACAATCACTATTGTTAACATTGATGAAATATTACTTCCCTCTAATTGAAAATTGGACAACAAATGGAAAATTTGTGAAAAAACCGCGTCTTTCTAACTACATTCTATGAGAAAATTGCTAAAAACAATAATAATTTGTTCAAATAATTCATTAAAATATATAATTTTCAGTATAAAGTCATATTTTATGTATTAGAAACAATTCGCATTAAAAAAAACCGCAAAAAAATCATAATTAGCGCCAAAAACTCGCAAAACCCATTTTTTCACTTATGGGGTTTCTTTGGGACCCTATAAAACCGACTTATGAGGGTGATATTTGAAAAGCGATATTTTATTCGTATTCTATGGCTAATTGTGAAGAGAAATGTTGAGTTTCAACTCGATTGAAATAATATTGAGGATTCTGAATAAGATTTACAAAAACGTCTTTTTTTCTTATGGGAAATACATGTTAAACTACATGGGGCTTGCGCCACCCCTAAATATCATTTTTTTCAAAACAAAAAAAAACGCATTTATTTTTGTGCGGATTCGAACAAATTTGGGGGGTGTCCCGATAAAAATTCGAAAACAAATTTTTCCAATGCATTTTTGGACCACCCTAATGCAACCTGTTTCGAGGCCATTTAGACATCATCAGGGATACGTTTTTTATTAAAGATTTAGATTGAAGCTTCCTTGATTTTGTTTTCAACCGATATTTAAAACTGATTGACAGTTAAATAAATTCTAAATTTTGAAATTGATTCTGAAGAATTGAAAAATATTGAGAAGTATTCAAGATAAACAAATGTTAATAGTTCCTTAATAAGTTACTTCAAATTCAATTCTACTCCTTAATTATTGCCTTGAAACATGTTTCATCCTGGAAGCATAAAAAAACGGATAAACAATAAAGAAAGGAGAGCGATGTGGTTTGGTTGACTCTATTCTTTTTTTTTCAATTGTCGTATAACTGTCATATGAGTGTATAAAATTGAAAATGTTAACAGTCGATTCCCTCAAAAACCCCACACTCTTATTTTTTCCAATTTTTTGTTGAATTTGTATTATTATAAGGAAAATTGTGAGTTTAATACGGGCTAAATATTTTTTGTAGCCAGGAGAATTTTTTTCTTATGAAATCCAATTTTCGCATTTTCCTTTCAAACAACGGATAAGAAAAAATGTTAAGGGAATATTTTGGACACTAGAAATAATTCTACAAAAAGATCTTTCACACATTCATGATATCTTGTGCCATTTCCGAGACAAATGAAAAAATTCAATTTTCATAAACAAAAATTCTCTGCATTCCTGGTTTGTGGGAACCCACCATTTTTGTTCAATATCTAAAAAAAAGATACATTCACATGACAAATTTTTATCATCAGAAAATATTTTTCCATAAAATCGAATTTTCAATTTTTTTGCTGAAACAATTTAAGTTACAAAATGAATGTCAAGACAAGAAATATGTTGACTAAAAAATTTCTATATTAAATATATTCAAATATATTTCACATTTATCAAGGTATTTTTCAATGATGTATAAAATCTTGGTTTGAATCTCGGTTTAAAAAGTAAATAAATAATACCTGGACCCACGTTTCTTCATTAAAGTCCTCAGGATCCGAAGAGGAATCATTTGCTGTTGTTCTTAATTTAGGAGCCCAATCGTGTTCAGCAGTTTGGATGTTTCAGATTGTGAACAGTAGCATATTTCAGAATTCCTCAGATTTCATCACAAGCTCATTTATCATGTCCTGTTGCAGAGAAAACTCATTTCTTCTGAACTGGTGATTCTGATAACTCGTGAAATTGAAATCGGTTTTTGAAGTGAGCAGGTGTTCCATCTGTGATAATCGTAATTTGTTGAATGGATTTAGCCTGAGAATCTTCTTCCAAATTTCCGATAATACAATTCATTGCTAAAACAGCATGAGCAGAATCCTGGTTTGTATTGTCAGTGACAATAGCAAAACTTTGGTTTTTGTCACCGCGATAACAAACTGCCACTCAGAGAAAAAGTTGTCTTGAGACAAAAGCATCGTCCTCTTTCCTGTTTTGTTTTGAATGACGTGAATATATTTTTTACACAAACAGAATTATTTTGCTACAAGATTAGGTGAAGTTAGTAGCATACGGAAAACTTTTGCGGCGAAAGGATTCCTGTTGAGACAAACGAAAATCCTCTCAACCTTAAACTTAAGAGGAAATTCCATTTACTTCAAAAAACATCCTTTTGCCATTAGAGGACATTTCTCTGAGTGGCTGTGAATACTAAGATCTGCAAACTTTCCCAGTAAGAACTTTGAATTTCATTTTCCAAAACCCTTTTCCAATTCAATGCAAAATCATCGTGTAGAAGGATGTTTCTTGGATTACCTTTTGCTTCTTCTCTTACTCTGATTATTTCTTCCCTTTGAATGTCTTTCGCGTATTTGTGGATATTTGCTTTCACTGTCCAATGTCTTATTTCTTTCAGAAATTTATTAAAT
Organism: Andricus quercusramuli; assembly: GCA_932178445.1. Taxonomy (NCBI): domain Eukaryota; kingdom Metazoa; phylum Arthropoda; class Insecta; order Hymenoptera; family Cynipidae; genus Andricus; species Andricus quercusramuli. Next base: position 6,967 of record CAKNXH010058066.1, on the reverse strand, counting down.
GATGTGCCTTTTTATAAATCGTCTTTGTTTCATGAAGCAAAAGTCACTTCCTCAGAAGCTACCTCTTCTGAGGTGTTAATTTTCTGTTTTGTTGAACCTTTAGCCCCGGGACATAACTTGCATTCTTGAAGGATACATTTTTACAAAATATTTTTCAGGAAGTATTTTTCGAAAATACTTCCTGATGAATCTTTTCTAGGTTCGAAAACTTTTCGCTTCTCAAGTTTTGAAGAGCGATTAGACACAGTTCGAAATTTGCACAGTGAATGCAGACACACACTTCCCTTGGAGGATCGATGATAATCCATTTTGGCCGCAGTGAATAAAATTTTGACCTTCCAATGATTGCCGATGGATTTCTTTCTACAAAAATGTTGTACATTTCTTTAATGCTCCGCGCCAAGAAACGTTTTAACTTTTTCACCTTCTTTCCATTTTTATAAACATTTATCAAAACATTCTTATTTGGACTCTTAGCAAATTCCAAGTTATTATTTTAAAAATATTCTTGTGACAACTTGAGATGTTCATCAGGAATAGGATGCCCACTGCATGGATCAGGAAAGTAATAAACACCATTGTCCTTTTTTAGTTTCTGTGCTTCATCCACCATATGCTTTGTAACTGTAAATTTCGAAAGCATTTCATTTTTTGAAAGATCATCAGGTAACAGAGTTAGAAGGCGAATCTTTTCTGATTTTGTTTTACAATTCCCCAAACCCAATCCAAAGTTTTTTATGAATTGATTGGATAAATTGTCTTTTGAAAGTGGAGTGTCATAAACTTTTGAAAGTTCACTTGTCGTTGCTTCAGAAAACTCATCTGAAAATTGTTTCCGCTTTCTATTAGCGTACACTTTCACTTGCTGGTACATTCAATTCTGTACGAAAAGGTGAGACGTTTAGATGCATCCGAGCAATTTCTTCGTACATTTCACTAATTTCGAACAAAATATCAGGTTCATACGGATCATCATGCTCATACTCTACTACATTAAGATCATCATTTTCGTGGCCTAAGTTATTAATATCATCTTCTACTGCAACATTTGAGGGCACACCGAATCTGGATGTAAAAAGTGCATAACGATTCTTGCAAACACAAGTGTGTGATTCAATATTTCTTTCGGGAAATAAATCGGGAGAATCCAAATGTAAACAGTCAGGACCGTCTGAACCGTTTCCAATTGGAATACATAATATTGCGCAATATACACGACTGTGTACCCGCGCACTGTGCCTTTCCGCTACGCTGCTGGTGTTTTCACGCCATTGGTGGATATCCTCTCTTGCCCCGCAAGCTGAGAAACTGCGTGGGCCAGCAGTACTAGGAAGGCCGAGACCGAGGGGACGGAAACCGAGAGTTTAGTGTAGTTGGTATGGAAATATATAAAATTACAGTGCACTCAGAAAATGTTTTTGAATAAAGAAATCTGTTTTCTTGGATATAAACGAAAATTTTGGCTGAATCAAACAAGCTTTGGTTGATCCAACAAAATAAGTGTAACCACTTTTCCAGTTTTCCATCCAGTATCAAGAAACTGAATATCCTTGAATTCAGAATGATGCATTTGCAGGTCAAGTTCGTCATTTCACACGCGTTTCTTGATATTTGAATTTCATTATCACGTACAATCAAAAAACCAATAAATTATTATTACCCGGAAATAAACTCGATTTATTCTAAATATTGTCGTGCATTTCAAGTGGTGAAACTCTTTTAAATGTCTCGAGTGAATTTGAACTGTCACCGAGTGTCACTGAATTATACGAGCTATTAGGAATTTTATGATTTCCGGGTATTTCTCGTTTTTTTGATTGAATACGAACGGAATTAGTAGGACCCAATTGAAAAATTCAAATATTTTTGGTTGAAACTTAATTTTTTCACTTTAAAAGTATACTATTTGGTAGAAAATGTAATTATTTTGTTGAAAATGAAACTATTTTGTTGACAAGTCATTTCCTTTGTTGCAGATTCATCTCTTCGGTTGAAAGTTCTGGTTCAGAATCAATTTCCTTAACTGAAAAATTAACTATTCCATGTTTGGTTGAAGATTGGTCTATTTTTGATGAAAATTAAACTATTTTATTAAAAATTACACTACTTATTACATCATTTAACTATTTTGGAGGATATTAATTTTATGTTGAAAATACACAATTTGGATGGAAACTTATTTTTTTCTTAATAGAAAAATAATTTTTTATTCATAGAAAAAACAATACTCTTTTATGTTAAAAATTAATTTTTTTTTTCATCTGAAAATTTAATTATTTCATTTTTGGTGGAAAAATGTATTCTTTATAAGTTGAAAATTCAACTATTTGGTAGAAAATTCATATATTTCATTGTAATTTCGTCTTTTTGAGTAGAAAATTAATTTGGCTTAATAAAAATTCATCTTTATAGATAAGGATTCAACTATTTCGTTAAAAATGGTGTTTTCTAGTTGAATTCAAGCGGTTGAAAATTCGATTTTTTTTCTTGAAGGTAATTTTTTGAACTGAAAATTCAACTGTTTCATTTCTGATTGAACATTTATCCTTTTTAGATGAAAAGTCAACTATTTGGGTGAAAATACATCTCCTCAGTTAAAAATCATCTTTTTAATTAAAAATTCAGCTATTTGGTTAAATGTTGAAATTTTTGTTAGAAATTTATATTTAGTTGAAAATTAATTTTGTTGTTGTTGATATTTCAACTCTTTTGTTGAAAATTCAATTTTTGTAGGGTTCAATGCAACTGTTTTTTATTTAAAATTAAAACCTTGTTTGGTTGAAGATTTATCATTTGAGTTCGAAAGTCAACTATTTGGTTAAAAAAGTGAACTTTTTTGTTGGAAATTCACATTTTCGCATTGAAAATACAGCTGTTTTGTAAAAAGTTTGTCTTTTTCTGATGAACAATTTTATAATTTGGTAGAAAATTCAACGAATTTGTTGAAAATTGAATTTTTTCTTAAAACTTTAAATTTTCAGTTGAAAATCCAACTATTTTGGTAAAAAATTCAACTATTTGATTAAAAATTTGACTATTTATTACAAAATTCAACTATTTGGTAGAAAATTAACTTTTATATTGCAAAATTATATTTATGGGTTGACAGTGCAATTGTTATGTAAAATATTCATCTTTTTGGCTTCAAAATTTGACCATTTGATTGAAAATGCATCTTTGTTAGTTGCGAATTTAACTATTTTGGTGAAGCCATATTTCTTCAAAAAATCGACTGGTAAAAATTCATCTTTCTGGATAGTAAATTCATTTGTCATAGTAGAAAAGTTATTTTTCTTAGTTGAAAACTAATTTTTGTTGGTTGAAAATTCATCTTTCGTGATGGAAAATAAACTTTTTGTTGAAAATTTAACTTTTAGGTTTGAAACTTCAACTATTTGTTAAAAAATTCAACCATTCAGGTGAACATTCATTTATTCTGCAGAAAATAAAACTTATTTGTTAAAGATCAAGTTTTTTCTCAACAATCCATATTTTTAGTTGAAAATTAAACTATTTTGGTGGAAAATTATACTATTTGATTGAAAATTGAACAATTTATTACAAAATTGAACTATTTAGTAGAAAATTAAATTTTATGTTGAAAAATCATATTTTCGAATTAAAAATTTAACTGTTTCGTGAAAAATCGTCTTTTTGCTTAAAAATTGGAACATTTGGTTGAAAAGGCATCTTTATTGATTGAAAATTTAATGATTTCGTTGAAAATTCAGGTATTTTATACAAAAATTCAACTGTTTTCTTGAAATTTCCACTTTTCGCGTGGCACGTTCAACTAGTTAGCTAAGAGCACAACTTTTTCTGGTTTAATTTTAATCTTTTTAGTTTGAAAATTCGAAAATTTGGTTCAAGACGCTTCTTTGTACGTTGAAAATTCAATTATTTGTTTCAAAATTCAATTCAGAATTGCTCGGAAAATGAGTTCTTTTGGAAAACGATAAACTTTATTTACAAAATTGATATTGAACGAAATTTCAAAAAAAGGGCTATATTCAAAGGTCCATTATTTTGGTTCTATTACAGCTAAAGCATTGTTTTTTTTATCTGCTCAAAATTAAGTCTTTTTTATATAACTTACTGGCAACTTTTACCTAAACCGCTGAGGAAATAAGTTCTTTTGAAAAACCAGACAAAAAAATACATGAGTTTTAAACAAAAAAAGATTAATTTTTAACAAGAGCAAAAATAAATTGGAAAAAAAGTTCAATTGTTAACCAAAAATATAATACTTCAATTGTCAATATAGAAGTAAATTTTCAACCAAGCAGATGAATTTTTTACCAGGAATTTTAAATTTCTATCAAAAAAGATAAATTTTCGATAGAAAATGGATTAGTTCCATTTTTAGTTGAGTCAATAGATTTTCTTAATTGAAAAATCTCATTTTCAACAAAATAGTTTAATTTCCGACTGAAATGATGAATCTTTGAACAAAAAATTAATTTTCATCCAAATAGCGAAATTTTCTATCAAACAGGTGAATTTTCTAACAAAGAAGACAATTTTTCAACAAAATACATGAATTTTTAACTAAGAAAGAAGAAATTCAAATAAAAATAGAATATTGAAGTTTTCTACAAAAAATAAAACGAATTTTCAACAAAATAATTCAACTTTCAGCCAAAGAAATGAATTTTTAACAACACAGATGAATTTTCAATCAAGTTAAAATCAAAGTTTCAACCAAATAATTTAATTTTTCAATTAAAATACTAATCACTTTTAGACAAGAAGATACATTTTTAACCAAGAAGATTATTTATCTACTTTTTGGTGAATTAGTCACCAAGAAGATTACGGGTTTTCCACGAAAAAAGATTTTTCAACCAGAAGGATGCATTTTTAACGAAAGAAGATACCTTTTTAACCAAACGTGGAATAGTTGAATTTTTAGATAAAAAAATAGATTTAATAGCAAAAAAAAGGTTTAACTGAATATTGAAACTTTGAACAAAACAAAAAGATATTTCAACCAAAATGACGAATCATTAACTACAAAATTTTAATAAAGTAGTTCCATTTTCAACCAAAAAAGATGAATTCTTAACAAAAAGTGTAACGGTCGATATTTCATCCAAAAGACATTTGTGATTTTTAAGCAAAAAGATACCAGTTTTACCAAAATAGATAAATTCTGAAACCAAAAAGACAAATCTGCAACAAAACAGTTGAATTTTTGAACAAGAGGAATCTTAAGAAAAAGTTGATATTCTTATGAAAGCTTTGACAATTCTTGGAATAATTGTAAGTGTCTCTTAAAATTACTTAATTTTTTTCTAAACTAATAAGTGTTCAATTTTTATACATACATCCAAATTCAAAAATTTCACTTTCAAATAATTTTTTCTTGAAATAATACAACTAAAATTGTCGTTGTCAAAATTTGAATTAAGCTCTCTTAAATTTGATTTAAAAAGTTGATAACTGAACTTAACATTAAAATAGCAAGTTGGAATTGAATTTATTTTGAATTCGTGAATAATTTTTCAAAAAAAAAGAAAAAATAGATTATTTTATATTATATTATATATCATCAAACGATATAAAATTTGAGATATTTTAAGTGATTAGATAGATTTTTCTCCTAAAAATTGGTTGAATTCCTGGTGAAAAAACATACCAACCTGCAAATGGCCTCGCGAATGTTAAAATCGACATTCACTGTCAAATCCCTGATAAAAGTGTTCTCAAACTTTGTTAATAATAATGTTTTCATTACTATCAACATTTTTGCAGAATCTCCATCTAGTAAGACATCTCTGCCCTCGCACAACTCCTTTACCAACTCTTTCAGGGTGAGCTTTTCAGTCTCGTCAAACCATTTTGTCATTTTCGTTGGAAAACTATACAATGATCTACCTAATAACTGAAAAAAAATCATATACATATACATCTATTTATTTATTTATAATACGTCCTGTATATCCAAATTGTTTTTTTGCATCATTCGAAATAAATTTTTCATTTTGATTAACCTAGCTTCAAAATTAAATTATATATTAGAATAGTTATAATATTAGAATTTTATGATTATATTAATATATAATATAGTTGATCATTATGTACTTAATAACACCAGTATCAATCCTTTGATTCATAAATTTATTCACCACAATTCAACAATTCGAGACCGCTTCCCTTCGCTTCTGACACTTCTGACACAACTGGTCGAAATCATTACAGTTCACTACTTCGTTTGTGATCGCGCTAGATTACTATTGAATTAGTAAAGCGAAGTTACTAAATAATGGTGAACCATGCTTACTAATTGATATTAGTAAAACTTATACTAATTTATGAGTAAAATACTTACTATTTTAAAAGTCAAACCTCAAAATATTACTATTTTGTTAGTGAACCAGACATTTACTAATTTACTTAGTAAAATTTTCACTAATTCAGATTTAGAGAGCGTGAACGGTAATCACTTTTTCGTTTGGTATGGAGAAAATGAATATTCCTAATTTCGGTATGATGCATTTAGAGGTCAAGTTTGTTTTCCTCGCAATTCTTGACATTTGAATTAAATTATCGCTTACAATTGAAACACCCGTAAATTATCATTACCTGGACACAAAGTGTATTGAATATCCACATTATCGTACATTTTAAGTGGTGAAACTCTTTTAAATGTCTGAAGTAAATCCGAAATGTCAACTCATGATGCACCGGTGCTGCTCTGATAATTCCTTCAGCCACGTATTCTTAATATCTCTATTCTAGCTATACTCTTAATGTATATCGACAATATGATATCCCTGGTATTCCCAAAATGAATCCAGGGATCTTTCTGAATTCCTTCGTCCGTTTCCAGCTATACATTGAGCTGTTATCAAGAATATTAAGGTTCGACAGCTCTCCCCTTTTTCCCGTGTTCGATGCGATTATTAATCTAGGAGGAACAATAAAGGTTACAGGTGCTGGTATACATACATGCATACATACATAT